>BPLS01000198.1:203879-229079 GCA_019656275.1 Rhododendron kiyosumense | reverse complement strand
CTTATTGTTAGTTACTCTTTTTGTAATTTAATGCAATTGATGTTGTGTTTTTCTCTTATGCTGCAGTTGACACTCTCGGGTTTGTTGAACTTCATAGATGGTTTGTGGTCGAGCTGTGGGGATGAGCGAATCATCATTTTTACCACCAACCACAAAGAAAGGCTTGACCCTGCTCTATTGCGTCCCGGTCGCATGGACATGCACATACACATGTCCTATTGTACCAGTCAAGGATTCAAGATCCTAGCTTCCAATTACCTCGGTATCCATCATCACCACACGCTCTTTGGTGAGATAGAAGGCCTAATAGAAAACGTAGAGGTCACCCCTGCTGAAGTTGCAGAAAAACTTCTGAGGAGCGAGGATGCTGATATTGCTCTTGCAGGAGTGGTCAATTTTCTCAAGCGCAAAAAGATGGAAGCTAGTGAGATTGCGGAAGGCAAAACCAATGGACTGGAGGTACCACGTGAAGAAAATGAACTTGAATTGCGTGAAACAAAAAAGTTGAAAATCCCCTAGGTAACATCAGGAGGAAATTCTGTAAGAATAGCGGGGGAAGGGCTGTTAGAGGAGGAAAAAGTGAGTGCTAGCTAGTTATAGCCAAAAAAGAGATGTTATCAATTCTTGAATGAAGTACAAAGATCAAAGGGAAAAGAGCAAAAGGCGTCACAACGCAAAGGAGAATCCTAACTAGGTTGGCACCCACCCCGGCGACAATCATCAATTTTACTATCATCCTCATCCCTGATTTCCCCATCTTCAATATATCATCACGGCAATACTTCTGGCAAACATTATGGATTACAATCTGCTCTTCAATAACTCTTAACTGGAAAAAATATCCCTTCATGTTCAATCTTAATTACTTCATCAGTAATATCCAAATGGTCAGTGACAATATGAATCTTACCCACCGAAAGATCCCTAGCATTGGATGTATCCTAACCAACATTAATTAATTGTGGATCTCTCCCCCACAAATTTCCAATCTTCGAAAAATTATTGGTATCCCAGAGATGAATAGGCATTCCATAACTAATGGCGATGGCAATGGCGTTACATGAAGTTTGGGTTTCACTTTTGTATATTCACAAACCAGGTATTGAGGCAACCAAATTTGCCTCCATTAAAAACTCTCCATAGCAGAAATGGACTCAAAAGTGATCAAGATGCGTTTCTAACGAGAATATTTGGACCAACTTTGTCATTAATAGTAACTTCCTTCAATGTTTCCATCGCCCTGTTCTGTCAATTCTGCAACAAAACAATAATTCTTCATAGCCATATATCCATTTGCAGCCCCTTTTGCTTTAATTGAAAGCGTGGTACTAAAGCCAGCCTGGAACCTGGGGTCTTTGTAGAGCAACAAATGCACTACGAGGTTGTAATGCACTTCAAAGGTGTCAATTCGATATATCATCTATCATCACGATCAGAAGGATTGCCCACATAAGGCATTATGCATGCAATTTTACGTTGAGCCTTTTGTTAAGGAAAAAATTCAAGTGTTACAAGAAAAATGGCAATAAGTGGAAGAACTCTCAAAAAGATTGAAGAATATATATATGCAGACTATTCTAAAATGAATTGGAATATTGGAGAAAACTCTACAATTTCTCCAACGGAGACGGTGACGACCACACCAAATCAAATTTCATTTCTTCATCGTATCCTGCACGCTTTGCAAAAGTCATTACCTCTCAATAATGGAGTCTTGGGTTCCACCTGCCTTCGTCTTTGTCTCCCCACACGGGAGACACGAATGCCAAGCCAACAGATTCTCCTCCTTCCGAATTCTGTTATTTTAAGCCAAGCCAACAGTTGGGGTTGTTCGGACAAAAGATTAAGCCGGCTTTCCCACCGAAATCGGCAAAAAAAAGCCACACTCCTTTGGCTAAAAAATCCACCCTCAAAAAGCCACACTGACACTCCTGATAGAGCATCCTACGTAGGCCCCTGCATATGACAAAATTACCAAAATACCCTAGCACAAGATAGGTGGGTTTCGCTTTCTATTGCAATTATTGTGTAAGGATATTATAGTAATTTCGTAGGTATGAGAAGAGTCAAAACTATTAATGCCTGTCAACATCATTTCCCTCCTGCGCTTCTGCTGACCTTGGCTTTTTGTAGATTAAGCCAATTGGCGGGAAAGCCGGCTTAATCTTTTGTCCGAACAACCCAAATTAAAACCTGGACACCGGTGGCGGTGCCACAAAACCACCTAATCGTTTATGTCGGCATGAGGTCATCATTTCACATCATCCCCTTTACGTCGTAGTAGTCCGTAGCAAGCTAGCTAACTAAAAGCATCCCTATTGTAATAAGCAAATGGGTGTGTATAAACAAATTTAACAATAATTCTCAAAAAACATCCCACATTATAATAAGCAAAGTTACAAGTTTTTTAGCAAATAATTAAATTTCACGCATTCTATAATCAAACTTAACAACTTTTACCAATAACTAAAACTCAAAAACACCTCACATTAGAATTGTCTCATCGAGATGAATAATTTGTGCTTTGTTTGGTTTGTGTTTTGAAAAAAAATTTGAAAAATTGCAGGGGTAATAAGTGAAGAGTGATAGAGAGAGAAATATTAGAAGTATGGGGAATTTAAGAGGAATTTTTTAAAAAATTCTTTTTAAAAATGGAAGAGAACAAGGCATTGATGTGGTCGGGTGCGTGATTGAAATTCGTTTACGATTAGACAAATGTGCATTGTGTTTTGTAGAGAGTTTTTTGGTTAGAGATGAAAAATAACTAATGTGGAGGTAAAGATTGTTAAGTTTGATTATGGACTAAATAGATAATCAAATGTTAGACGTGACACATTTTGGTTATTGGTTTTGATTATTACCATTGCGGATGGTCTAAATTGGAACCCAGGGAAAAGAAAGAAAAGGAAAGAAAAACTAAAGAATTTTCCCTCCTATTGTTTGGTTGTAGAAAAAGAGAGAAGAAAATAAAAATTTTGAGTATAGTGAATAGTAAATTTTCTCTCATATTTTCCTCTCATTTTCCTTCTCTTTTGCGGAGTATTTTTCTTTCCTTTCTTTTCTTTTCCATAAGTTCCAAACGGAGCCTTAACCTAATCCGTTTATATTAATAGTTGTATATTGATACAGATGATGATGAGAACAACAATAATAACCATCCCCCCTACCCGAACAAGAAAGAAAACCAAAAATTCAGTAGAATGCGTGGGAGGATGCTCCCTGCCGCCGGAGTTATGCAGTCGGCGGCGTTGACACTGTTCTCCACGTACGCCTCGTTTGCAGGCTCAATGATGCTGATTCGGTCTATGGCCAACGAACTGGTTCCAAGCCCGGTGCGAACCTACCTTCAATCGGTCATCCACTCCTTCTTCTCTAAACATATCACCGTTAAAGTGCACGAGCACCTGAACGGTGGGATGATTCGAAACCAAATTTATGATGCTGCCGAGGTGTACCTACACACCAAGATCAGCCCCGACACCAAGCGCTTCAGGATCGGCAAGACTCCCAAGCAGAAGAGCCTCAGCATTAGCCTCGAAAAAGGCGAGGAAATACTCGACAGGTTTGGTGATGATATGGAGCTCAAGTGGAAGATGTCTGTCGAGTCTCAGAAGAACAACTTCGGGAATGAGAAGCGGCTTTTCGAGCTCACCTTCAATAAAAAATTCATGGACAGGGTTTTGAAAGACTATGTGCCTTTTGTTTTGGCCAAGTCTAAGGAAATCACGGACAAGGACGAGAAGGTGGTCAAGCTTTACACGAGAGCCAGTATTCCTAGCGACGATGATGGCGGTAAACGCCATGGTGGTGGTGGACGAGGGGGTTGGGGTTCGATCAATCTTGATCATCCGGCCACGTTTGAGACGCTGGCGATGGACCCTGAGTTAAAAAAGGCCATCATTGATGACTTGGACAGATTTTTGAAGAGGAAGGATTTCTACAGGAAGGTAGGCAAGGCTTGGAAGAGGGGTTACTTGTTGTATGGCCCTCCTGGTACTGGTAAATCAAGCTTGATCGCTGCCATAGCGAACTATCTTAACTTTGATATCTACGATTTGGAGCTTACAAGTTTGTGCTTCAACTCGGAACTCAGGAGCATACTTGTGTCCACCACCAATCGATCCATCCTTGTAATTGAAGATGTTGATTGCAGTGTGGAGATGCAAGATCGGCGATTAGGGCTTGAGAAACCAAATGATCGCCGCAGTAAGGTTCGTTATTTACTTTAACGGGCCCTGAATTTTTCAAATTGGCCTCTCTTTTTTGGGGAATCGGGGATTCTGTAGCACGGAGATGCACTACAGGATTCCCGAGTATTTTTTTGGTGGGTTAATGGAAGTTAAAGCACACAAGAACCTAGTGCTAGTCATTGTTGTTCTTTACCAGTTGAGCTAGAGCCCATATTTGTTTATGCTCTCACGACCACAGGAAAAGGTTTTGCAGCTAATACAACGAGCACACTATGGGGAATTCAAGTACTGAAGTTGTTTTATTTTTTATGCTACAGTTGACGCTCTCAGGTTTATTGAACTTAGATGGTCTGTGGTCAAGCTGTGGGGATGAGCGGATCATCATTTTTACCACCAACTACAGAGACAAGCTTGACCCTGCTCTATTGCGCCCCGGTCGCATGGACATGCACATACCCATGTCCTATTGCACCAGTCAAGGATTCAAGTTCCTAGCTTCCAAGTACCTCGGTCTCCATGATGGCCATATGCTCTTTGGTAAGATAGAAGGCCTAATTGAGAAGGTAGAGGTCACCCCTGCTGAAGTTGCAGAAGAACTTATGAAGAGCGAGGATGCTGATATTGCTCTTGCTGGAGTTGTCAATCTTCTCAAGCGCAAGAAGATGGAAGGCAGTGAGATTGAGGAAGTTGAAGGGTGTGAAACAAAAAGGTTCAAAACAGAAGAAATACGAGGAAGTTTGTAAGAAACAGTGGAGGAGGGCTATTAGAGGAGTTGGAGGAAAAGTGAACGTACGCTAGCTAGTTAAGAAATGAGTGTAATTGACGTTGCTTTATTATTTTCTTTTAGTTTTGCAGTGAAGTATCTATTTTTACTTATTCTCAATGCACCAGTTACTTAATCAAGTGTTTTGTTTAGTTATATGTAATTTAGAACTCTAATTATGAAAAATGGAGTGCAAAAATCATTCCTCTTTGTTTAGTTATATATGTAATTTAGAACTTTAATTATAAAATATGGAGTGGAAAAATCATTCCTCTTGCGCTTTCAATTCCAAGTGACCGATCCTCTTATCGGTTAGTCACAAATCAAGGAGTTCAAGACTAAACAACTGCCAAACAAGGATTTGAGATTTGAGTTAGGGTGTCCGGCCGATCAATGTGTACTTGTATTGTCTAAAATATATAGTTGAATTTTCCCCCTTCTAAATTGTCGTTTTATTGTATGAAGTTTTTTCAACTCCGATCCAAATGTTTATATTTTCTCATTACTTTCGTCAAAACGAATAATTAATCTTAAATATTACTATGGAAATAATAGACAAAAAAGTACGAGCAGTTTAGAAGTATGGGCCTAAGTTGTTTGAAATTAAGGTTCCCCGTCGGTGGTACACATTTGCTTGTGCAATTTATGCTCATAATTAATTCTCATTGCCGTAACATGCTCTAACACGTGTTGAGTTGAAATGCAACTCGGGCATAGCTGGAACAGAGATTAGCAGGCCTTGCAGAACCTGTAATACGAACCCTTAGCCTGCCATTTCTTCCCGGTAGGATTTGCAACCAAAAAAGAAGTTGTATATTAACCACCCAAAAAGAGAAAACACTAGATCAAGGGAGTAGCCTTGAAATCCCAGATTACAAAAACACAAAACTAAGATATCCAAATACAAGGAACAAGAAAACAAGAGAAGCCTCAGACATCAGACTAACTAAGAAGAAAGCGAATTGTGGAACCTCTCTCCCCGTCAAATCATCCGAAGGGCATTTGGCACTGAACTTCGTGGCACTTAAAGCAGCATAGGCACTTAGAGCAGCATAAGCACTTAAAGTGTGCTTACATGGGAAGTAGACCATCACATTTTGTCTCGGAAAGTATCAGTTCCATCAGTAATTCGACACTATCATTTTAACCACATCATCACTAATGGCTCTTATCAAAGAGTGATGAGACATAACATGGTGGTTGGATGAAGAGAATGCATAATATTTACGCCAAACATGTGAATGTTGAAGAAATATTGCACCAACATTTGTATGGGTTTCCCTCACACCACTGTGCACTTCGAGAAAGATACTCCCTACACATAAATACTCATAAAAATTTAAGCTTTCCTCCTTCTTTATAGGCACCCACCTCCTTGGAGGGCTCAGATTATATTCGTCTAATGACTCTCATTCTCCATCTCAAATTCTCCTAAAAAATATCTTTGACTATTCATGCCTCAACAATATTCTAGAACACTTCACATAAGCCTTGTACATAATGGAGTCTTCTATAATCTCTTGAAATATTTCGGAATGTTATGGAACTCTCTAGTAATCTCTAGATTCTTCCACATTCTCCTCACAAACAACACCCAACCAATCAACACTCTTACTCCGGCGAACCAAGCACGCACAAGAATGGACTCCAACAACCACATCCGCAATATAATCCACAAACCTGAGACGGACATCTGTGACAGAACACCGACGACTACGTGATGGAGATGGCAGAGAAGGTGCAGCAGGGGAGAAGACGAGAGGGTCTAGGCGGCTGGAGGCATAGGGCTAGGGCAAGGCTGGAGGACGGTGAAAGGAAGAAATAGATTTTTGATCAAACCGACAAAGAGAAAGCCTAAGAGGAGAGGAAAGGAAAGCCCTCCTCCCACCGCCCCATTTAGGGTAGAAACTCTGCGGGGAGGGAGGGGAGGGGAAGGAAGTGGAGTGGCAGCTAGATTTAGAAGGTCTTAGAGAGATATGCTCTCATTTAGGTGTTCTGGAACGGAGCCTTAAATAGTACTAATAAAGAAAAGTTTGGTTCACCGGAACTGAATGCAGATTGGACAGAGTCATTAGCTTTAAAATAATGCTCGCTCCCTCTTAACGAATGCACTAGTAATAGTAGTACTTACTAACATATTACTCCAGTATTATTCATGTGACGACGACGATTATTATTATTTTATTATGGACACTTGACATCTTTTAATTCACTTGAAAAAAGTTGAAACCAATTATGGAAAGCTGAATTGCCCTGGACTCTTGCATTTCATTCCAAGGTAGAAGTTTAAATCTCTGTTTCTCTATGTGAGTGTTATTTTCAAAAAAAAAAAAAAACCCCAATAATATGTCAAAAAAACCACTTCAAAATAGTTCAGCCAATTCTACATACAGCTTGAAGCTTGAAGTTCATCAGTAAACTTCCACAAACAAAATAACGAGACCACTAGGATTGTATTTTAGCAATTTAACAGTTTTTTAGCAAGGATAGGATTGTATTTTAGCAATTTAACAGTTTTTTAGTAAGGATAGGTCACTGCATAAGGATACAACTACTTCCATCATATACACTGAGCTTTTTTGATAAATCCCTGATTACGATGTCCTCTGACTTGTATTCTTCTGGTGGATCCTCAACTGAATCACCATCCTACACCAAACATAACGATATCCAATGACAAACTTCACTATTAAAAGTGGGAATAAATTCATTAAAACAGGTAGATTTAGACACAAAAACAAAAAACAAAAACAAAACATAAAGGATACCCACAAGATCATTAGCTGGTTTGAACAAGGAAAAGAAGGTCCTGGAAAAACCACTGGGTGACCTCCCTTTCAAATGAGGGCCAGATAACATTGATAGCGTAGCAAACTTCCTCAGTTGATCATCATGAGAAGCGAAAGGATCTAAAAACACCATCTCACCCACTCGATTCAGCAACTCGAACCTGAAACCCTTTACTTCCTATCAAGTTGGAAAAAATAGAAAAATCTGTCAATCAACAACGGAAAAACATAAGAACATTTTTCTGGTGTCCTACGGTTAGTCAAAAGCCCCAGCATTTGTTTCCTCTGCACACATCCCACACCAGAAAAGGAAGCAACATTCAACAAATACCACAAGATTACTCTCAAATAGCCCATAATTAGAGTTATTACAGATACAACAATATTTAGAAATTTTAGAGAAAGTACCACAGGCAACAATACTTAGTGCAATAGACACGGTGAATAAAAACAGCTGGAGGAAGAAGGAAAAATATGCCATGCATAAAACACAGAACAATGTGCGTACTACAAGGCAAACACACAATGGATATGGGGTGTTAAAAAGGTCACTATCTTCACCCGGCCCCTTGGTATTAGTTCAAAGAATCGAGTGAGAGGTTGCAGCAGGAATGAAAGATGCAACAACCTTAATTCATACCAATCAAAAATCACCTTTACACCTTTTCCCTTCACCAATAAAGCAAGGAAATGCCACATCAAAAGGACACTACAGAACCCAGAAGTGCTCTTAAAGTTTTTCTAACTTACGTTGGCTTCAAATAATGCATCAATAGCTCCATGAAGTTGGAGTTACTTATTCGTACCTGAAAACAAGGTTTTCCTACTAGGCAAGTTTTAAAAGAGGGCCAACACGTCCCGTACCGAACGTATTGCATTCCTAAGCTGAAATAAGTACAGTCCACCCACATATTTGGAGCTTCTAAGATGCAAGTTCTTCCCAGCTTTTTAAAGTTGTTTTCAGCCCTTATGCCAGAAGCAGTTCATCCCTATCGATGTCACCTTCCACACGATGTCCTCACAAGCCATAGGCAGTGCCAAACAGATTGGCACAATCTATTACTATCAGAAAACTCACAACAAACACAACAGGTTAATATTACCTGCTTGGTGCCACTGTCCAGAATCTTTTGAGAAGCATGACCAACAAGGCAAGAAAAAATTCCCTTGTTCCCTGCATCAGAGCTTATGATGACAATGGTATCCCTAAAACCAACAGTCCTCCCTCGGTGGTCAATAAACATGCTACGATCAAGCACATAGAGTAAGACCAAACAATACATGGCCCATACATCTCTAGCCTACCCCCTAAATAGTGCCTAGTGACCCTATCCTCATCATCTTCAACCCACAATGGCCATGGACTCAAGGATGCTGTCAAGCAACCCACTTGCCAGCAGTGCCGAACAGCTAATTCGGTCGTTCATCTCCGCAATTGCCGGCTCAGATCTTAATCCAAGTAACGAACAGTTCAGATTTTTATGCACTTAAATTAGATCCAAGTCATCTATACCAATATGAACAACCAGATAGGCCACTTGGTAGCGCTGCTCAGTAGCATCTCTCAATTCGGACTCGGGAATGCTGCCAAGCACTCGGGCAGTGGTGCCAAGCGGGTGATCTAGCCGTTCTTCTTGGCAATTGACAGCATGAATCTTAATCCGAGCAATGAATGGTTTAGATTTTTATGAGCTCGAATTAGATTCGAGCAGTTTGTGCCGAGAAGAACGGTCAAATAGGGCACTCAGCACTGCTGCCAAATGCAGATGCTTGGCAACATCTTCCATTCCCCGGGATGCTGCCAAGTGCCAAGCACCCTGCTTGGTAGCAATGCCGAGCGGCCAATTTGGTTGTTCATCTCCCAATCCATTAAGCGTGATCACAGGTGAGCGATTTAGGTCGGATATAGGGTTTGCCATCACAGGTGATCATAGCCATTTGAGTGCGTATATTAAAAAAAGATGAAATATTGAGCAAACCCAAAAGCCAAATGGAGCCATATAGGGTTGCACAAAAAATTCGGTGAACCGTGAAAACCAGTCCGAACCGATCTGATCCGTACCTTTTGGATTTTGTCCGTGAATTAATGGTCCAAATACGGATTCAAAAGTTAAAAAAACATAAAATACAAATTAGGATTGAATTTTAAATTAAAAACCGTGAATTATCCAAATCGGACCGTGAGATATTTAAAAATATGTAAAATATAATATATGAGTAACACATAGTAAATAGTTATATACAATCTTTGGAAATTATGTCAATGAGATGAAAGTTGTCCAGGATGAATCATTTGGTCGATATAATTTGTGGACAAAGTTAGGACTGAACCGTGAGATTTTGGTCCAAACACAAATTTTATTTTTAAAAAACCGTGACTAACTGATTAAAATTGAATTTATAAAAATCAAATCTAATCCGGACCTTGCGCAACCCTAGAGCCATTCTGAGCCCTAGAACTGAAACCCTGAAACCCACAAACGTAAAACCCTTTATTCTGTTGCGCGCGCGCTCTCTCTCTCTCTCTCCCTCCTTCTTCTCCTTCTCCCCACTCAGAAATCTTCTTAAGTAGTCATATAACGACGGCGACAAGCAAAATAGAAATTACCATCTACGGGTCCATGTCGAATACGAGGTCAGTCTCCCGATCCTACTTGGGTGCTCCGGCAGCTAGAGCCTCTAAATCGGAGCCAGAACTCGAACTTGACGAGGTCGAATGACTCGAATAGTCAACCTCGCCATTCCTTCTCACCTTACCTTTGAGGTCGGCCATTGAAGATAATATGACTTCACAACCTTCTCCGTAGCAGCTCTTAAACCTTATAGCTTCCCATGCACAGACCACGTGATTCTCACCCCCACACGAATAACATTATTTGTAATGCAAAAACCTTGCCCATAGTTTCCACACAGAAGCAGCATATGAGAGAATCCTCATCCTCATCCTCCTCCTCAGGATACTCCTCCTCATCTCCTTCCTCAAACACTCAAGCATCAACAATGTTTGGATTAATTCTGAATTTTGTCACCGTCCTCTTCTTCAGATTGTCCATGGGACATCTGCGTCGAAACCCGGATAATTTCAATAACTTGTAACAACGGGAATGTACCAGATGATTGCATGGATGATAAAGAGCAATTTTATGACCAGGTTTGTATACGGAATGGCAAATGCAATTTCACCATCCTCTGTGCTGACAATGATACTTTGTGTTGCATTTACCGTTCCGTATACAAACCTGGTGCTAAAATTGCTCTTTATCACCCATGCAATCATCCGGTACATTCCCGTTGTCACAAGTTATTGAAATTGTCCGGGTTTCGACGCAGATGTCTCATGGACAATCTGAAGAAGAGGACGGTGACAAAATTCAGAATTAATCCAAACATTGTTGATGCTCAAGTGTTTGAGGAAGGAGATGAGGATGAGCATCATGAGGAGGAGGAAGAGCATGAGGATGAGGATTCTCTCATATGCTGCTTCTGCGTGGAAACTATGGGCAAGGTTTTTGCATACAAAGAATGTTATTCGTGTGGGGGTGAGTATCACATGGCCTGTGCATGGAAAGCTATAAGGTTTAAGAGCTGCTATGGAGAAGGTTGCGAAGTCAAATTATCTTCAATGGCCGACCTCAAAGGCAAGGTGAGAAGGAATGGCGAGGTTGACTAATCGAGTCATTCGACCTCGTCGAGTTCGAGTTCCGGCTCTGGTTCAGAAGCTCTAGCTGCCAGCGCACTCGAGGAGGATCGGGAGACTGACCTCGTATTTGACATGGACCCATAGATGGTAATTTTGATTTTGCTTGTCGCCGTCGTTATATGACTACTTACTTAAGAAGATTTGTGAGTGGGGAGAAATGAGTCTTGTGGATGTGGAAGTTAGCTGGATGCATAGGAATATAGAAGGGTAAAAATTCCGTACAATAGAACCAATTGTGGCTCTAACAAAACTCATTGTGGCATTAGGGCCACCCTTTTGTAATTGATCATGACATTAGCTTTAAGAAGCCATTGTCAAATGGTTAGGAGGGAAGAGGGGATAGTAGGTCAAGAAGGAAAGTGCATTGTTTGCACCTTGGCCAAAAGGCCGAGATAAGTATACTTTTAACTTTGTTTGTGCTTTCTTTTATACCTTCGCACTTATGATCACCGTTTTCACCATCCCCGAGTTTGTGCATTGAACAATCTGATCAGATTTGTTCAAGAACCTGGCTCATTGCTTGGATTAATAAAGGGAAACCCTTAGCAAACAAAAATATAATGTTCTGTAGATAGTGGAGAGGTGAATACCAACCGATGGTGTGCATATAGTGGGGCAAAAAGAAGTGACAGAAAGGACCAAGTGACAAGAAAACATGTAACAAAAACTGTTGAGGTTGTTGATATCATAGCATCAACTGTTATGACTCGATAATACTTTAGTTTAGCACTCTTATTGGTGACTTAAAATTGTCACTTGATATTAGTTTACATCTACCTAATGGCATCAACTGTTATGATGGCTATGCAGTCTAGTGATTTCCTTTTCCTGTTTCACTCAATTTTTGGTATCTACGTTCATTTTGCTAATGCATCCTTATATTGCACGTCCTGTATATTTTCCTGTGAAAAAAAAATCATCTATTCAGCTTATGTAATCTTCTAAGATGTGTGGACTTTTCATTTGTGAGTTGCGACTGTCACTTGGTTCAATTTTTAACACACCTATGTTATGTGATACCTACTTTATCACCTCGTCGCATCAGGAGTGTCATTAACTCTTAATTAAACATCAAACAATTAGTGTTCCATTTAGAGATGTGATATGTAATATGCCAGTTCTCTGCTCTGTATTTTTAGTTTTACCCTTTTGTTCTCGTGCTACTTCTTTGTTATGAGTCATGTTCTTGTGCCCATGGCTAATTTTCTTGTCAAGAAACCGACATGAATCTGTACATGAGCAGTTGAGCTCCAAGTTATTGTTGAACCTGTCAAGGATTTGTTGCCCTTCTTGACGCTGATTTTGAGATTCCTTTTTGGGAGTCTTGCCAACGTTAAGGTGCTTGGTGTCAGGGCCGATCTTGGTGCGAAGGCACACCAAGACACCAAGTTATATTTTGCGAAATGGGCAAACAAATAGGAACTTGGAAGTGATATTTCTACTGGCTCAAAATTCAAATGGATGGCCCAGGAAGAATATTTGGACTGCCCCAGGGACTGTCAAATAGAGAATGACTTGAAAACATTATCAGGATTGGAAGAATGCTTTGGTGGTCCCACTCCCCACCCATCATAAAAAATCCAAAACAAACAGAAGAAATGGAATTGAAAATATTATTGAGATAATAAACACTTGCTTTGACTTCTATGAAAAGCTTTTGTTTTAACAAGAGTGCCAACTGCCAAGTCCTAAATCTGCTAAAGTAGGTCTGCTTTCTGTCTAGATACATAGAAATCCTCCTCCTCCCCGCACCCGCATTGTTGTGATACAAGGCTCTCTACCCACCCTGATCTTGTCCTCCTATAATGTTCAACGGTGGTCCTTCATCCATTAGCTCTCTGCTCTCTCTGATCTGCATCTCGCTACTCCCCTCTCCCTTACTCAAAACTTTCCCTCTATCTCCTCCTTTCAATGGCAGCTGAGCTCTTGAATCCCTAGTTCTGAACCAAATGTTGAAGTTAACCTCATTACCGAGAATGTCAATGTTCAACCTCTGCAGCTTAGGCAAGTGTCCTTTCCTCCACTCTGTCTCTCTCTATTCGGACACTTGTTTTCCACCGATACCTGTGTTTGTTTTATCTCTACTTCATTAATTTTGTAACCGATGGGATTGGATTCAATGTTTATTTTGGTTTGCATATCTTGCAGAGGGCCAATGTTAAATAGACATTTATCTTTATCTTTACAGAGTTTAAAGTATGTTCGTTTTTCTTTGATAACATGGTAAAGCTTTGTGTTTCCTCGGTAAAAGGTTGATTTTTTGTTTGTTTGTTATACTGAATGATGTCATTGATCTCGTCTTTAATGGGTTGTCTTTTCATTCTTCCTTAGGTTTGAAAAGCCGTTATATGTTGTATCTTTTCTTGTGCTTTGTTTATTGTCGGTAGGCTACTATATTGGTCGCTTCCTATTCTATTGAAGTTGCAGCTTTTTCTTTGGCAATCTTGCAATTGAGACTTATTGTAAGTTATTGGAATCTTTAGACCATCTATTCTGTTTTATGAGATTGTTTGCGTGTCTGCTTTGCAACATTCCCGAGTTTGTGCATTCAACAATATGATCAGATTTGTTTCAGATCTTGGCTCATTGCTTGGATACGTAAAGGGAAATCTTTGCACACCGATATCAATTGTTCCGACTTCTGAAGATAGTGGAGAAGTGACACCAATAGACGGTACATATATTGGGGCAAAAAGAAGGAACAGAGAGGACCAAGTGACAGGGGAAAATGTAACAGAAACCGTTGGGATTGTTATTATCACAGCTCATTTATTGCTGTCCAACCATGTTAACACAGCTTAAGATAACCCCTAATTGTTGTTACCAACATAATCCCTGATGTCACAAGTAAATGTTACTAGGAAAACTGGAAAACATCTAAGAGGAGGAAACAACAGACTTCTAGCATCAGTCCTCTACTTTCTTTCCACACCATACTTTCTAGAATTTTTTATCCAAAGGAATCTTTTATAAGGAAATACCAGAATTTCCTGATTAGTGAAGTTGACCTCATGTCATGGAGTCATTACTAATGGTCAATTTTGTTCAATTAGTCTGTTTTACTTCATCATTCCCATATTCACTTTGTTTCACTTGTACATTGGCTTGTTTTCTAACCTCTGTTCTGTTTGTTCTGCAGTCTCCTAAAGTATCTGTTAGAAAAAATATAATCATAGTGCGAAAGTGGGTGGTTCGGGTTACCTTGCGAACTTTAACCGAACCGGACCTTGGTGTGAATGGATTACGAACTCTTGATCACGTACCAAATCAGCTACAAATTCCTGCAATGGAGTGATACTAAGTATCACCCTCTATTCCACGGTGCAAAAGCTCAGATTGCTCTTTAATGGTAGGGAGAGAGAACTATCGAAGAGAGAGTTTTCCAAGAACTTTGCTCTTTAATGGTAGAGAGAGAGAACTATCGAAGAGAGAGAGTTTTCCAAGAACTTTATTCTTTTGTACTCCATATCTCTTGTGTGTATTATTGTGTATATATCCTTTATGAACATCCTGCAGGAAATAAATATAGAGAGGAGCATCCTAGATGCTTTAGAAGTCTTCTAATCCTAAGATATTAAATTTACTTCAATTTCTCCTATCTTATCTCCAAGATGAGATAGGACTCTCTAATATCTGGGTCATCGGATCATGCCCACATAGCCGGCCCGATTTGGTCACGGACCAGCTCCAAATTCCAACAGTTTCGGCTCTAAATAAAAACAAGTGGAGGTTATTTTGCATAGAATTACTATTTTTACTGGAACTCCGAGTTAGTAATCTACATTTTCTGAAGTTGCTTGTTATGGCTGAGGTACTAGTAATCGAAAGTTGCTCTAAAGTTGGTTGTTACTCGAAGTTTTCTTACAGCAATTTAGGGATGTTCTATTGTAGTATCCAAATGCTACCATGACTTCGTGGAGAATGTGGATTAGGTTCAGAAAATTCTTAATCAACTTTACCCTGGTTGTCAATTTGTAGCATTTACTTTTCCTCTTAACCAATCAGCTCCAGACAAATTCCAATCTCTATATAGCTGGCCTGCTAAAAGTTTATGTTAGATAAAACCTGTCATTAAAGAATTCTGGAGATCATCTCAATTATGGAGAGTGGACATCCCCTTAAAACCCACTTCTGTTGAGCTTTAATACTTGTATGCGAGTCGGACCATAATAATATGAGGAACTGTCCTTTGATTTGTAGGTAAATGGTGATGATAAGTTTTCAAGGGGGGGGGGGGGGGGGGGACTGTTTGTCTATTTTTTGTGAATAGTCGATGATCGACTAAGAAATTGTAGTGTGTGCTGGAAATGTGGTGTTTGTGGTGGTGGAGTTTGGTTCCTTGCCGTGTTTCAGGACTTCTCTGGAAGCAAACTTAATGAAGTGAATGGAGATGAAAGAAGAATAACAAAATGGACTTTATTATTCCTCAAAGTAGAAGTCAGTCGACTGTGAGAACACAATCGATTGGACGGTTAAATTACAAGCTACTCCTAGAGCGAGAAAAATAAAGTACAGATAAAAAGTAGAAGCCTTTGGGCGATTGAGTGGGGGTTCAAATCGTCTTCAACTTTAGTATTTATAGGCTGCCACTTCGACTTGAATTTCAAACTGAGCAGAGTTCCCTCTCTAAATTTGAATCAAGCGGTTGTTGTATTTCCCTCTTCTCATCCATGATCTCTGAGCAGACGGTTACTTCACACGATCTCATGTTGTATTAGAAACTGATCCAAACACACGTTCTCTGGATAGATTGTGTTTGCTTTCAACTTCCTTCATCAACCGCTGCACGTGTTGCTCATTTGTAACTTGTTCGTGGACACATGTCCTGCATTTAAAAACTCTAACCGTCGACTAGTCCATTTGATTCTGTAATATTTAATTAGGTGTGATCAACACGTGTCCCAACTTAGTCTAATCGATTCACGTTGACAAATTTGTGGTGTAAACAGGGACCCATAGTTGGAATAGGGAGCCTGAAGTCAATTATCTGAAGGGAAGATAATTCCAGAACCCTTTCCAAAAAATTCGAAATAGAATAAGACAAAAGATAGAAGTTCCAGATAAAAAGCCACATGCGTTTCCTTTGTTTATCACTTCTTTTGGGAATGATCTCCAAAGTTCCTCTTTCTTGTCTTCAAATTTTACCTTGGTAGGGCCAAGTTTTTCTTGATCCTTTGGGCTTGGGGTGATAGAGATGGGTTTTAAATCCAGACATACTAAGTTTGAAATTTGGCAATTTCTTGGGATAGGGGTAGACTGCAAGGGAGAAATCTCTTGTGAATTCTGTAGCCACGGCGTGATTGGCCTGTCTTTGACCGAATCGGGGAGCGGAGTAGTTGAGGTGCGCGTAAGTTGACCCGGATACCCCTCATATATATTCTTGTAATTCCCTTTCCTAAAGCCTTGACTACTGCCCCTTCCCTCTCCCACTTCTCTTTCCACAGCCAACGAAACACCACCATCCCTTCTCTTCTAGTACTATATTTTTATACTTGCACATAGTTTCCTTCACGGTTTCATCAAAGATTGTTCTTTTTCCTCCGCGAGGTAACTTAACGATCTCCTATTGTTTATGGCCCCATCCTTTCTGTAGTTCTTTGAACTTTCTCTATCTCAATCCAAACATTAGGTTAAATAGTAAAGATCCATCTCAGAATCCAAATGGTGTGACGACGCAGTGGAAATCCGAATAAAAAAAGTATACTCTTCCAAACTCCTCCACGCTCTCTGTCAAGTACGCCGGATGAACCCAATTTTCATTGAATTTGATGTTTTCATTTAGAAGCATCGCTTCTCTCTTTCTCGCATTGACTGGATGTAACCCCTATGCCACATTATGGCGGCCAGGTGGAGCCGGTCCATATTGGCTTGTTACATTTTTTGGAAGGTTCCGACTTCCGACCTATAACCAATTGGTATTAGATGGATTAACTTCTAAAATATATTAACGAAGTTTGGATGACTTAGATGAACTCTTAACACTCTCCTTCATGTGTAGCCTAAATGTACGTGAAGGTATGAATTGAAGACACAAGGAGATTTGAATCGGGTGAAGACTCGACCATATAAGGTGAGGTCATCCAAAACCTTGCTTTGATATTATATAATATTTTCTAATATTGCGCTAACATGTCCAATGACCAGCAGAGTGAAGCTCAAGTTCATGAAGTATAGGAGGCAGAGAGCGGCAACGCCGGTCAAAGAAGCCAAGAGGTGAGTATTTTGTGGTTGGGATGTAAGAATCTACCGGCTATAGAGAGGAAGGCTAGAGTTCTTGGCCGGTTGGTTCCCGATTGTATGAAAGAGCCGTTACCGGTTATTTTAGAAGATGAGACTGATTATATTGCTGCTCTTGAGATGCAGTTAGAGCCATGACTGCCCTTGCTGAGCTACTGTCTGGCTCTAGCGGCTCAAGTTGATTGCATTGTTCCGCTCTTATTCTCTGAATTCTCGAGTTGGGATGGACCACTCGTGCCGCCCTGTATGCGTCCAATATGCTTACTACTCTCATGGACGTATTGGCAACGAAAGGAAAATAATGGAAATATCCAGGCTGGCTTAATATATATTTGCTGCTGTCTTTTAGATTTAAGACATGTTACTCATTCGAAGCAGGGTGTTCTCCGGGGCGGACGTGCCCTTTGCCACGGCTAGGACTTCTTAGATGCATTTATTGTACATTTGCTAAAGTAGGCTTTTGGTTGGTTGTTTCCTTGAGCCTTTTGTTGGCCTTCGCGATAGCAATAATTTCTTTGTGTATTTTGTATTTTGTGGGTCAGTATTTTGTGTTCTGTTCTTTAGGCCTTTGTTTGGCCTTCGCTCATCGCTGACGTGTCTTAATTATTGTAACGGCGACAACACATTGTACTTTTCTTACTATCAATGAAGTTCATTAATCTTCCAAAAAAAAGAAACATGTCACTCATTAAGAGGTTTTTGCATGCAACATTATCTCTCTACGGTGGATTTTCAAGTTTTTTTCCCAGATTTTTTTTTTTTTTTTTTGTGCTTTTCGACAAACAGAAACTAAATTAATATCAAACAGGAAATACGTTTGTCTTCTGTTACCAGAAGCAATGTGGATTTTAGCCGAGTCGAGTCATTCTAGCTTTCCTTTTCCTTTTTATTGCTAAATGCGGGCATTCAAAGTTGTGTCTCTACTAGTTTCATGTAGTCCCTCGTCCCACTTATAGATGGAACATAGCTTTCCGTCTATCCGAATATCCAGATGGCGGATCAAAAAAAAATATCCAGATGCGCAAGCAACGGAGGAATGTTATAAGAAACATGTGGAAACTCTTAAAAATAGTTCATCCAACTCTTAATACAACTAGAAGTTCACAAGTGTAACTTCCACAAAAGAAACAGCAAATCATACAAAAGAGAATCCAGTTTGATTGAAAGTTAGTCGTCGAACAGTTCGAGTACCAATATGTTACTGCACAGTGGTACAACTGATTCCACCATGCACAACGAGCCCATTCGATACACAGTTGAACACGATGTCCTCCAACTCGCATTCTTCAGGCGAATCCCCTTCTGAATCATCATCCTACAACACACGAAATGATATCTTGAGACACAAATTCCAAGCTTTGAAAGAGGAAGAAGGTGAAACAGAAGAAATAAAATCTTGATGATTAAGACAGGAAACCAAAAAGATACCACAAGTTCTTGGTGAACAAGGTCGTAGGCAAATCTTTGGGTGACCTCCCTTTACAAGCAGCACCAGCCGACAATGATAGTGCAGCAAACTCCCTCAGTTGATCATCATAAGATCCAAAAGGATTAAAAACACAATCTCGTCCACTCGATTTAGCAATTCGCTCCTGAAACCCTTTACTTCCTATCAAGATGGGGGGAAAAGAGAGGAAAAGTCTCTCAGCCAACAAAGAAAACCCTTCGGTCCATAGAGTCAAAAATTAAGCAACCTGTCAATTGTTTCTTCTGGCCCACCTCCCACACCAGAAAAGGTGAAATCATTTAACATAACTACCACAACGATTGCCTCTCAAATCGCCCATAATCAGAGTTGGGCATTACAGATATCATAGCCTCTTGAAATTTCTAAACATACTCAGACAAATTGGAAAACGTATATGCAACAATATTTAGTGCAAATAGACAACAATTCAGCCGGTTGAAGGAGGAAATATAGTTGGAATGGATACATACTGTATGGGGTCAACGGCAGGATTTGACTCTAAATGAAAGGTAGCATCCATACCATTGTACAAAGTCAAACAAGAAGTAAGTAGAAACTAAATAGGAATGGGCATGGGGCATGGAAAAGGTCAATATCTCCACCCGGCCCCTTGGTACTAGTTCAAAGGAACTAGTGAAAGGATGCAGAAGGGATGCGCAACAGCGTAAATCCATACCAATCTATAATCAGTTTTACACCTTGACCGACAAAAGAAAGGAAATAACACATCAAAAGATACAACAGAAGAAACAGAAGTGCTCCTAAAGATTTTCTAACCTTTGCTGCCTTCATTTCACTCTCCAATTGTTCCAGGTTACCGGAAAGCTAAGAGAAGGAAGCCTTGGAAAAACTGGAGCAATTTATGGTTAGGTAAGTGCTAGAATTGATCTACACGAGTTTTCATCGCAACGTGTAACACCCGCTCACTTAAAGCTTAAACTAAGTTTTTTATTTGGATCCTGTTCATCTATATTTATAATGCTCCAGAAACCTTAGTAACTTATTTTATCAAAGTAAATGTTGTCTCTTACAAAAACCTCTTTAAGCTGGAAAACCATCCACACGAAACCCTAAAACCTAAGATAGATTCAAATGGATTGACAAAAGTGAAAAGCAAAAAAATCATAATTTGATTGATCAACTCGAATACGTGGAAATAGTTGTACATGGGTCAGTACAGTATAAATTAACAGTAGATAGACATCATGGTGGTGACTTCGATTAAGGCATGTTCTGTGCAGTGTGACCACATGTTTGCCAAAAAGAGTATCATAAAAAGAAAAAAAAAATCAAGGACAAGGCAAGTCCTTAAGAATCCGGGGGAAGCACATATGCTTGAACTTCATACCCTGTTCGGACTGGTGGCATCAGCTAATATTTTCCTTAAAAGAATCACTTTTGTGTAGCAAATCTTCTTGCATAATTTCCGTGGGCGATGGGTCCATATGATAACACAGCCTTGGCTGTGGCGTCGCCCCAATGGAAGCTAGGTTTCCCAGCTAGCAAGGTTCAATAAAAGGTTGAAACGTCCAAACCAATAATATTGGCATTCCTAAGATAATATTAGTACAGTCCACCCCCAAAATAGAGCTTCTAAAAATCAATTCATCCCAGCTTTTTCAAGTTGCTTTTAGCCCATAAGCCAAAAGCAAAACTGTGCCAAGCAGATTGGCACTGCCTATTATTGTCAAAACACAGACACCAATATTTTAGGTACCATTACCTGCTTGATGTTACCATCCCGTACAATGCTTTGAGAACCATGACCAACAAGGGGAGCAAAAATTTCCTTGTTCCCGGCATCGGAGGTTATGATGACAATGGTATTCCTAAAACCAACTGTTCTTCCTCGGTGGTCAATAAACATGCTATGATCAAGCACAGAGAGTAGAGCTCTGAATACAGACATGTGGGCGTTCTCAACCTGATCAAGCAAAAGAATGCTGCATGGTCTCATTCTGATATCATCTATTCTGACATCATCTGGAAATATATCGCCTTTGCGGTGTTCACTGACCATGTACCTACAATCCAAAACTTGGTGGTTTTACTTTGTCACCAAATCACAAATAAAGAGGAAGTCAACAAAGTAAATAACCTTCACCAACACAAGGCAGTATTTGGTTTACTAGAATGAAGTTGGAATGGGTTCAACATCTGGTTCGCGAAAAGAAAGAATGACAGGAATCATTGTTGACCAATTTATGTAAACAGCCATTCCATAGGGAAGCCAAGGAATAACCATTCCATACCTCCGCAAAAGCATTCCAATGAACCAAACACAGCCTAGATTCAAGTGGTTCTAGAATACAATATTGATAATTTATGTGATCATTACAACAAAGGAAGATAAACTTCAATGTACCCAGAAAGAGCATCCATCAGCCGTGGAAGTGAATTCGAGTCTGCATATTGAGACAAGTTAATTTCGAACAGCAGCTTTGCCCCATCATCTGCAACGAAATCCTTAGCAAGTTCCTCTAAAAGTTGTCCTTTACCAGAAGTAGTGAGATGGTGAGACCCAAGAAGAGGAATGCCGCAACTGAGAGCAATGGCGGATACTGTGATGCATGAATAATCTTCAATGCAGACTTTGCTACCACATCAGTTGCTTTTCCCTGCAATCCAGCATGTGCTTTAAGAGACTCCACCCCATTCTTAGCCCTTTTGGTAGCAACATCTCCCAGACTAAGCTCCACCTCCTCTTTCATGCCTCTTTGCATGACCTGTGAAAAGCCATGACAATGCTAAGAAAAGGGCTGTAGGAAAGATCCACAAATTAACATGCGCGAAGGTTGCACAAATGGAATATATTTTTCTCCTTGACTTTACCCGCCACAACCTTTTCTTCATCAGCCAAAAGATTCAAATTAATTTCGTTGATCAAGAGCTTTTTGATATCAACCAACTCTCGAATTGCTCTATCAACAGATCCGATAGCATTATCTACACTTGCGGTAGGACGTAATGCATAAAGCTTTTTTTTCAACAATAAATCCTATTGATTCTTTCTTTCTCTTTCCTGCACAAGACTCTCAATTCAGCTGATTTTTTTTTAACCCGCTTCAAAGCGTCAACTTCCACAAAATCTTCAGGCCTCACCAATCTATATGACAACTCCTGTGTTCCCACCAGGGTGTCAATGTAAATGATATCTTCAATCTCGCCCTTTTCACACATGTCGTGCAGCATGGGGACAACATTCTGCTCCAGCCAAACCTTTACAACCTTTTCACCTCCCTATTCCAACCAACAAAAAACCACCGGCCACAAATATTACAAAAGGCAAACATCATCTAGAGGGAGCGAATATGGAGTCATTCGGATCAACTAAAGTTAGAAATTAAAATGGGAAATCAGAGACAAGAGGAAGGTAAAGACTAGCAATAACAAGATAAGTACCAAGTCCAATTATCAAAAGGTTGCAAGTTGATGCCGCAACACATAAACAACTGCACATGTCTAATGCATAGTTGTCAAGGGCGAAAGGCACACCGAGGCGCAAAGTTTTGTCTGGCCTGAGGCAAGAGGCGCGCGCCTTTTTGAAGAGAGGTGCACTTAAGCGAAAAAATAATTAATTTTGAAAATAATTGTGTTATGTGCACTTTTTCTTTTTTTTTTTTGAAAAAAGCTCCCTTTTTGAGCACTTTTATGTAAAAAGCGCATTTTTTTGACCGATTTAAAAGGAGCAATTTTTTGCGTCGGGTCCCTTTTCTCACCTTGTCATTTTTTTGAGCTTGTTCTTGCCTTTTTCAAGTCACTTCGCCTTCGGGTCAATTAGGCGCTGGGGGTGCGCCTCGCCTCGCCTCGCCTTGGGCCTAGGCGCGCGCCTTTGACAACTATGGTCTAGTAGCAACAGTCATAAACTAGTTGTAAATTGTCAAGAAGCAAAGGAATAAAAAGCCCTTGATATTTAAGCTGGAAAGCCATTAAGAAGAAAACCTAAAACCTAGAATAGGTTCAAACGGATGAAAAATTGAAAAGTAAAAAGCAAAAAAAATCCTAAGTTTTATTTCAAAGACCCCTAATTTGATCCTCAAGAAACCCAAATAAGTGAAATAGTTGTAAATAGGTTGTCACAGTATAAGTTAATTACCAGTAGACAAACATCATGCTGGTGCCTTTGGTTAACGTGTGTTTTGTCCACTATGTCCACATCTTTGTCGAACAGAGTATCATAAAAGGTAATAATGCAAGAAACAAGGCAAGTCTTTAAGAATTAGGGGGAAGCATGAGAGCTTGTCCAGGGGAAAAGGGCCAAGAAAAAACCCTGTCGCGAGCTGCCATTTGGGTCATAGGGCAGGCCGATCAGCCCTATTTTGTCTCCCGCGATTGCCTGACCAAAATCGGGATTATCTTCCCTTGATCAATGATTGAGAAAGCATTCATTCTAAAACTACAAGCAAATGGAAACAGCAACTACGGCTCTATGTGTTAACTTCATACATTTTTTTGACTGGGTGGTATCAGCTAATATTTCTCGAAAAGCATCAGTTTTCTGTAGTAAAAATTTCCTGCACAATTTCACTGGGTTCAAATGATGCAGTGGCGTCGCCCCTGATAGAAGCAAGGTTTCCCAGGCTCCCAGCTACCAACGTTTAAAAAAGTGTTGACATCCAAACCAAAACTGTTGGCATCCCTAAGCTGGTATTAATACAGTCCACCCCTCAAATATAGAGCTTCTAAAAGGTCCGTTCTTCCCAGTTTTTTCAAGCTGCTTTCAACCATAGGCAAAAGCATAAGTGTGGAGTGATAGGAATTCCTTTCAATCAACCATACACGACCTTTTATTACTTTTAATCATTTTTTCAATAAAAATATTTTTTTTATATACTTATGAATCAGATAATATTATCTTATTTTGTCTATTTCTATTGACCTTATTTGCTTTGTTTGTTGGAGTGATAGGAATTTCTTTCAATCAAGCTGGAATGGGTTTGGATATATTATCCAAATGGTTAACGCCATCTATAAATCTTTTGCATCAAAATTTAAAAAATTCTTCAGATTGGGTTGAATTTTGGCAAGATACTATTTTTTCAATTAGTATAGTCTATTTCGAAATATTTTTCGCAATTTTTATCTACAAACCTGTTTATTCATCTTTTCAAAACTTGGAATTAATTAATTTAATTGGTAAACTAGATTCTAAAAGAACTCTTCGTGATAAAATTAGAAATTTCATATATAATTGGTCATGTATATGGAATGACCAATTATATGTAAACTCGAAAATAGAAATTGTTACATAGATATCTACATGGGGTATTTTTTTTCTATATGTTATTCTATAGAGAATTCTCCAACAATTATCATGCTTCTATTTTTCATTCAATACATTGACATTGAATAAAAAATAGAAATTTGAATAGAGCACCTACACGACCCCCACTGCCCGTTCTATTCCCACGTGGTATTCGCTCGGCACATTCGAGCCGTCAAATACACTTTTGGATGGCTCGGATTAAACACTCTCTCTATCCTCTCACCCCAACACTTTCTCTCATTTTTCTCTCTTCAAATCCAAGCCTTTCAAAAACGCAATAGACGGCTCGATCGGATGAGCCAAATGGGTACCACATGATATCCATCCGGCACTGAGAAATTTTCCCTCTCCCATATGTTAGTATATCAAAAGCGAATTTGAGAAAACTACTTTTAGTTCTGCAATTGGACGAAAACAGAAATAAACAAGGAAATTCACCCATTTTTTATGCAAATGGCTGAGATTTATTACTGGGGCATTGATGCCCCCAATACCTTGCTGGTGAAAAATCCATGAGAAATGAAGTGATTTTTTCACTTTTCAGCTCATTTTCTTTTCTTTTTTAATGAAAATGAAAATGCAAGTACGGTATCCGTTACTTTCGCCAAAGAATATTTTTTTTGTCACACCACACCACTATGTGTAGACCACTGCACCACTATTGGAACCGAAGCTAAAGTCATTCCACGTGAGGACGGTGCTAGGAGTACGTTGTCCAACCAGGTCCCGATTTTCCACCACCACTAAATCAACTCCTCATTTGTCCTTTTAGCTCCTTTTTTTTTTT
>BPLS01000198.1:182025-203869 GCA_019656275.1 Rhododendron kiyosumense | reverse complement strand
TTTCAGTTTTTAAACGAATGCAGTGGTAATGCAAATTGAGGGGAGGAAAAAGGGCAAAAGAATGGTTACGAATAATGCTTTTGGTTTGAAAGTGTGTTTTGAAATGCGAGTTCAATGCAGTGGTCCTTCTATTGTCTGGGTTCTCAAATACAGAACAAAATGGTCCGATGAGCCGTCCTTTTCGCTCACTTGTCCCCCATTATACATCTGGCAAAATCTGTGTCTCCATATCCCATTTATTTTGTTTTGGTATGGGAATATCTTTGCATCAAAATTCTTGTTCCTCAATGTAATCCTTATCAATCAATGGGTCATATCTTGAAATTTTTCGTGCCTCTAGATTTTAAAGCCAACGTCCATTTCCATTTTATTTTGTTTGGATGACGAGAAATCATAGTCGGATTCCATATACTGATGTTGGGAGTCTCAGCTAGCTCCTTTAATGGGGACACCGTACCTATTTGGGAGGGTGAATCCTTAAAATTTGAAAGTTTCGATAGTGCAGATATCCCCCGGCTCGCCCCTTCGTATATATATCAATCGATGAAATTTCTTGAATGCAAGCCCACTTTAGACTGACTCTGCATCATGTAATCCATATACCTAGTGGTAATGACGGACCAAAAAGCAGATGAATTCAGGCGACCGTCATACCCAAATTTCAAGCTTTCCTTATATTTATAGTTGTATTTTGTAAAAAGTTTAAATTTATATTGGTTTGTCCATCCGACGTTTTCTTCTGAATTATAACACCTGCCATCGATCCAAATTCTATTACATATGAATTTTACATTATGTAGGATCATCGAAGACAAAATTGGATTCTGATTTTACATAGAGAGATGTAACACTAGCTTCTACTATTGTTTTTCTTTTAGAGTAGATATGTACATTCGCAACATTGTATCTATATATTATGGAGCAGCAGTTTTTGAATTAACTATATTTTGGACCATCGAATTTGTACACATATTTTTCTAGAGCTAAGATTTACGAGTAGTAAGATTAGAAATTAAATATACTTGGAAATAATGAATATTTGGAAAAAAGATAAAAGAAAAACTAAAATTAAGGTTTCCTAATCTTATTCTGATTCTTTATTTTCGAATTTTCCATACTTTCCTTAACAGTTATTAGTCAAAAATGATTACTGTGATTTAGGGCTGTCTCTCTCTCCCTCACACGTTAATTCCAAAACAGATTCCAATTTTGAATCCAAAACTGTTTTCTCTTTCACACATATGTTTAACGCGCACGTGCGCGCACGCGCTCTCTCTCTCTCTCTCTCTCTCTCTCTCTCTATATATATATATATGTGTGTGTGTGTGTGTGTGTGTGTGTGTGGGCCCTGTCATTTTTTGAAATGTATTTAGATTGCTAAATATTTAATTGGTTGAGTGATTGAGGAGAAAAAATTGATTAATTATATATTGGTTATTTGATTTATTGCAATATGTTTGTGGCAACAAATGTATTGATTTTGTTGCATTTTAATTCTAAGTCATAGTTTCATTTTCGCCTTCATTGGGTTGAAAGTTGAAAGCCAAAGAAAATATACATGTGCATGTGTTTCCGCATTGGAATTAATTTTCTTATTTAACTAAACTTTCTATAGTTCATAACGCAAGGGTGTAGGGTTCATTTATACTTAACAAAAGACAAGTTGTTGCAATAGATGATTACTTCGATCCAATGGTTTAGGCTCATTCTCCTCCTTTCAGTAAAGTACTCACACTTTTTACACATATTACACAATTGGCGTGTGGGTTTATTTACTCTTAACAACTGTACATTAATGTTTTTGTAATTTTTCAAAAGAGAGAGAGAGAGAGAGAGAGAGAGAGAGAGAGAGAGAGAGAGAGAGAAGAATACCAAACTTTTCAAATTCTGTGCTAATTTGAAGAATATATATAGGGGAGCATTCCGGGGCCACAAAAAAAAGGGCACTCCATCTTAACCATTGAAGCCAATGGCTGAGATTCGAGGTTCACAAAAAATTACTCCTAGCCACAAAGAATTACTTTTGTCTATGATGAATTAATCTTGGCCACAAAAAATTATATTTGTTTGCAATGAATTACTTTTGACCGTATCAAATTACACTTAGCCGCATCGAATTACACTTGAAAGCTACGAATTGCACTTGGCCGCGAAGAATTTCTCCTGGCCACAAAGAATTACTCTTGACCGCACAAAATTACTCTTGACCGCTACGAATTGCACTTGGCCACATCAAATTGCACTTAACTGCTACAAATTGCTCTTGGCCGCATCGAATTGCTTTTGACCGCATCTAATTGCACTTGGCCACATCAAATTACTTTATGGTCTTGCAATTCTGTGTGGCCTAGTGCAATTCGATGTGGTCAAGAGCAATTCTTAGCAGCCAAAAGTAATTCTTCGAGGCCATGAATAATTCTTTGCGGTCAGGAGTAATTCTTCGAAGTCAAGAGTAATTCGATGCAGTCAAGAGTAATTCTTCGCGGCCATGAGTAATTATTCGCGGCCAATAGTAATTCTTCGCGTTAGATTCTTTTTCTTTTTAATTAATAAGTAGAACAAAATTGTTGTTCAATACAACTTGTGTTATTGGTTTAGATGATTTGGAGTTTTTGGCTGGGATTGAAGATTGCAGATTTTTTGTTGAAGCCTTTTGGATAGATAGAGTTTCAAACTCTACTCCTTACTTGGTTATATATATGTAATTTTCAAACTATTTTGCTTTTTCTATTTTTCTAGGCTAGTTAAGGAAATAAGTGCAATAGTGGTGCCACTTTTGAGTGAGTGGACGTTCGAAAAATTGAATTCGATTTGGAATCCATATGATTATACATTTTTAATATCTCTGATGTTATCCCTGAATGCAACTAACGGAATTAAATAGATTTGATAACATTTGTTGTGTTAGACTAGTTTATGAACTTGGTTAGATGAACCATGTTTGAAACTTATTCTTAAAATGAAAATTTTCAAGAAGAAGATTTTGTTGGGAAAAGGAAATTTTTTCTAATTCACGGTTATTTGTGATGCTCCTCTCGCATGAGGTGAGACCGTACGTATATCCGGGACTCACCTCATGTGATATAACGTTAAAAAGAACCGTTGTATCCACAAAAAAACTTTCAAAAAGTGAGGTTTTACCGTTCATTTAGACTATATTTAAAAAGCATTGGGCAATTACTAGTCAATATATGTTTTTTGGCAGCATCTTAATTTGGAATAATATTGGCAAAATTGATATTGTCTTCCATATCTAGTCTACGAAATAAGTGTATGGAGTAATATTTTTTGAAACGAATGAATAATATTTGCCCACCCGTCACTCAAATATTTGCGCGTCCGTCTCTGCCCAGTGGCGCCTATAAACCATTGGTATCGAGTCAGTCATTCAAGACATTCCCATAAAAAAAAATAACAATAATAACAAAATTCATTTAGTCCCCAATTATTGAGAGTATGTGCGGGGAAGATTGGGGAGACACAATTAATTCCAATGACAATCTTAGATAAATAATAAATAAAAATTCCAATGACAATTTGAAA
Source organism: Rhododendron kiyosumense (assembly GCA_019656275.1). Lineage (NCBI taxonomy): Eukaryota > Viridiplantae > Streptophyta > Magnoliopsida > Ericales > Ericaceae > Rhododendron > Rhododendron kiyosumense. Next base: position 200,326 of record BPLS01000198.1, on the reverse strand, counting down.
AAACTGGTCTCTCCTAGCTACTGAATTGGATAGGTGTCCTCGCTCCTCCTCATGATTTTCAATTTTTCTGAAAATGACGGCTCAGGACGTGTTTTGATAATTAATACCCGCGAAAGACAAGCTAAGAACATTTGTTAATGCTGAAAATGTTCTTAACGGGTATTAATTATCAAAACACATCATTGACCGTCATTTTCCCTAATCTTTAATTGCACCACATGCAAATACACGTGCAGTCCCCACAACCAGCTCGATCGATCGGTCTTCTATCACTCAGTTTTCGTATTTCCAAATGTAATTAAAATCTCCTTAGAAATATTCTTCTTTGCATGTTACTTGTTCTTTGTCTGATGCACACATGTTTAGATATGGCGGGCGGGCAAACACGCATGTACGTAATTCATGTGATTTGCTTAGGACGAGATAACTACGTAAGAAGATAACCTTGATGAAGAAAAATCTCTTCTTTTTTGTTGTGGTTATTGAGTGAGCTACTTGTGTAATCCTATACCGGCCACTCAGCCGCCAACCAATTCATGATCCATCCTCATACTTGGCTATCTTTTCTTTCTACAGTATTTTTTTGATAACTTGTACCATTCTGCTGGGAGAATAGTTGCTCTTCACACACACACAAAAATCTAGTATTTCATAACCTCAATACGTATGGATCCCACAAATTTTTTTTTTAAAGAAAACTCACTGCACCTATAATGGATATGCAGGGGCGGACGTATAGAGGGGTGGGTGTAGCTTATGCCACTCCCCAATTCCAAAAAATAAATCTTTTTACACCAATGAGATTCGAATTGGTACTTATTGGTATTCGAACACAACTTGGGTTTTTACACAAACAATGAAAAAATAAAAGGTTCGGATCTCATACAAATAATAGCTCAATGACTTTCATTTAAAGATCATGAGATAGTTAAACCAAGATTTTGTCTTTTTAACAAAGAAATAAAACTCTCAACACACAAAACCTGATTTTATGGTAGACTTCTCTCTTGTATTTTTACAAACATATATATGCAATAATTATTAGTTGACGTTCATTGAAAAGTGCCCCTTAGACAAACTCCTGCCTTCGCCGCAGCCTATATATATATAGGCAATCAAAAGTGCTACACACATAACAGTTATGTAAAATACAATACACAACCAATCTCTAGCCATCCATTGCTGTAATGAATGGTCAGGATTCGTTCAAACGCTTCCCCATAAAAGTTAAACTTATCCTTGAAAGAGTTTTTTTTAAATCTAGACCGTCCAAATACATCTGAACGGTCAGAATTACACACACAACCAACACAACAGTTGTGCCAGTAGCATTTTTGATATGCGATAAGTACATTTTTTTTTCAGAATTACACACACAACCAACAAAACGGTTGTGCGAGTAGCATTTTTGATATGCGATAGGTACATTTTTTTGCGTGTACTTTTTTTGTGTACATATAACATTTGTGATCAATTAATACCTTGAGAAGCGTTATCCCAATTCTATTCTTAAACTTAGAACGTATGCTACTCTCCTCTCCCGCTGCCCCAGCATAACCCTAGCCGCCAATTAGTACTACTGTAGTATATTGTTTGGTAACAGTGGCAGGTACACTAAAGAAACTTGCGTTGTTAATGCCTTGCTGCCAACCCTTTTTCCTTCACACCACACAAATTAAGTGGCTAAGAATTCTTGAGATTGTTGAAAACAACTAAATTCATTTGCCGATTGTTGAACGTAGGAGTGTTTGTTATTGTTTTTTGGTTCAGCATTTCTACTCTGTAGATTTTGTCTTTGCCTTATTTGGCATAATTAATTATTCTATTTTCGCTCATTAGAGAAGTAGCGATACCAACAAACACAAGCCAACACATCTATTCCGTTGCAACAAAAAAAAAAAAAAAAATCAATATGAAAGATCCTCATTGATGCTTTGAGTGTCTTTTTTACTACAATTTCAGTTTTAACAGTAAATGAGAGAAACTTATTCAGCGCAATTATAATTATCCATTCGAGTAATTTATGGTTGAGATTCGTTTTCAATTTTGACCGATCACAATTGCTTTTTATCAGTCAAAATTACTTTTCAATTGAAACCATCTAAAATACTTTTAGACAGACGCAATTGGACTCCGTAATTGCTTATATATGGAATCCTCTGTAAATATGTTTTTAATTTTCCGTTCTACAAATTTAAAAACAATGGACACAAGGTATGAAAGCTCTGGTCAACGCTGCCAATTACGAGAACTGGTCAAACATAGGGGGCACTTAATCCCACCTTAGCTACATATTTTTTTAATAGGGCCTCCACTCCAGGGGCAGAGCCAGAATTTTTTTTAAGTGAGATCGAATGAGTAAAAATTGAATGAAAATTATACCAATTTCTTAAAAAAATTGGGAGGCAGCGGGGTCGGCCACCCGCCCTTGACTCTTAATGGCTCTGCCCATGCTCCACTCATGCTTAATTTTCATTTGCGATCGCGCGCTCGTAAATTTTAATATTGTTAGATATTTTTTAAAGACGCTCTTACATTCGTATATTTGCTCTCAATTCTATATCCACACGCTCATTGTGTAACTTACATCCCACCACACAAGGTTCACTGAATTTCATTTCTATCAAACGCTTTATTGTGTCCAAATTAATTCCATATACCACGTTCGAATCAAAATCCAATCCAACAATGTACATTCACATGCAGGAACTAGTGTAAAATAAAAGTATTAGTATCAAAAAAGTGTGTGAATTACTGAATATTGCTTTCATATGATATTGAGAAAAACTTCGAAAATAGATAATAGATACGTTTGAAGTCGTTTGACACGCACATATGCTTCCAACATACATGCGGAATTCGTAAATTGAATGACTTCTAGCACAATGGCAGGCAAATGGTGCAGATCTATTCTGCTAAAAGTTCTTAAATAATAAGTAATTTTTAAAATTCAAAATAATATATTTATGAAATTAATTTTTTAATTATTTTAGTAAATTCATTATTTTTAAGTTTGAAAATTATAAATAAATACTTATTTTTTTAATAAGAATCTTTAGCGGAACACGACCTTAATTCGGACTGCCCCATGAACGGTGCAGATCTGATTGCCCAAAACCCTAGTTGTAACTGAAGCTGCAACACCAAATCCTTGCCATTGCTTTTCCCCAAATAGTCCCAACCCAACCAAATGTGTAATTAAAAATTTCAGTGGCGCCGTTTTTCATTTCAGAGGTCCATTTTGGCGGGTGAACCCTGTTGGATCAAAAAGTTTGGGGAAAAAACAAGGCTAGTTCCGTCATTTCACCACACCCGTTCTAGGGTTTTCCCGACTCGTTTATAAACCAAAAGAGCTTTTTTCCTGGATCGGCCACGGGTGGTTCTCTGTCGGTTTTCTCTCTCTCCTCTCTCTCTACGTCAGTCTCATCCAATTCCCACACACACGCCGCTACCCACTACACCTCCTGCCCATTGCCATCTCTCTCTCTCTCTCTCTCTCTCTTTAGAAATAGAGATTGTACCTGAGGACTCTGCATTCATTTCTTTTCTCTGGGTATTTTGATCCTGGTTCTTGTGATCAGGGTCTTAACAGAGTCACTTATTAGCCTCTGTTTTCAGCAGAGTAAAACCATTTTCAACTCATAAAAGCTACCAATTTCATCAGGGTCGTCACCCATTTGGACAAAAATAGGCTATTCAAATGGTGGATCTGAGTGACAAAGTAAGTGATCACCACTCACCGGCTTGTTTCAAAATTTCATTCTGGGTAATCTTCGATGTCTAAGTTTATAAATTTGTATCATAGTTTGATTTAATTGTTGTGATGATGCAGGGATCAGAGTCGGAAGAAATGAACAGCAGCAGCAGCACATCCACAGATAAGGGTTCGACGGAAGGGAACCAGATTAAGACCTGCGTTGATTGTGGGACATCGAAGACTCCCCTCTGGAGAGGTGGCCCATCTGGCCCTAAGGTCTGATCCATCTTCAATACCCTCGTATCTGCACAAATACTTCGTAGCTATGTATTTACGTGTTTTGATTTTTGAGCATGGTTCCGAACGAGCCGAGTAGTTGGTTGTTCAAGTATAGTTATGTACTAACATGTTTTCAAACCGTTGCCCCGGCTTCAATTGATTGCTGCTAGTGAACTGTGTGATTGGTCCTTAAAAATCAGATGCACATGAGTTGGCGTGAATACCTAAGTTCGTAAAGAAAAATGAAGTTTCCAAAACGTATTTAAGCTTGTTTATCACTATTCATTAGAAGGAGATACATTCCTACTAGCTGACAAATTAATTTTTGATTGATTTTTAACTAGCTCAATACGTGTCAGAACTCAAGTAGCTTCATTTACTTATATAGTTGTACTAATTTTGGTGATTTGATCTGGGTTTTTATTTATTTATTGATGCAGTCACTGTGCAATGCGTGTGGGATCAGAAGCAGGAAGAAGAGAAGGGCACTGTTGGGTCTGAACAAAACAGAGGATAAGAAATCGAAGAAAAGCGAGGGGAATAATCACAACAGAAAATTGGGGGAATCGATAAAGAGGAAGCTGTTGGCGTTGGGGAAAGAGGCGATGTGGCGGAGATCGACGGTGGAGAAGCTGAGGAGGAAGCTGGGAGAAGAAGAGCAAGCGGCTGTACTGTTGATGGCTCTGTCTTGTGGCTCTGTTTATGCTTAAGTTTATTTATTTATTTTTAATCTTTCGGTATTAGGAAGTGAAAAAGAAGATTGAGAAAATGTCATTTATGACTTTCTAGGAGTATTAAAAATGTAAAATCTTCTGTTGTCCTTCTTCTAAGTGATTTTTGCCCGCCCTTTTCGTTTGTTTCTTTTTCTCTATTGCAGTTTCGATCATTGTTTTCAGGAGAAATGGATTTCAAATTCAAGAGGAATGTAATGTAAGAAGAAGAATGAGAGATTAAATTGTACTAGTACTAGTATAAATTCATCTTGTCCTTTTTTCCCTTAAGTTAATCGAAACTAGAAAATAGTACTATAAGCATATGAGGTCATGAAATTTATTGTAGGAGAGGATAGGAACCAGCATTTGTATCGAGGTGTTGAAAACGGAAAAACCATGACGCACTCGTGGATCGCAATTTGGTGTTTTCGGCAAATGAAGAAGTGGAGTATGCAATATGGGGTCTGTTTCTATTTACGGAACAAAAGTGTATCATCATGTTTCATCCGTTAAATTTGCTACTACTACGTTAGTTAATGAGCACCACGCGATCAGGTGGACAATATGATAACGAATGGTTATCCTAGAAAAGTCGTGTCCATTAGGTCCCCACAATATTATCCTCCGTGAAAGCCAAATGCAAGAGTAAGAGTGAACATTAGTTGAGGTTTTTTATTTTTTTGAAACAGCAAAAAATTTCTCTTGAAATTGTTACAAAATTAATAGAAGTAAGGAAATAGTATCACTCTCAAACAGCAGTCATTTGTCCAAGCCGAGACTCAAAACTTACGATTAACAAAAAATCAATCAAGAACATTCATTGGGCTGAAGTCCAAACACCCGTATGAGTTGGGGCTTGGGTAGGTTTGATCTCGACTCCATCAGATCAAGCCCTTAGTCAAGAGAAAGCCCAAGCATGAATTGGACTGAAGCCCATATGGAGATTGTACATTTCGCACAAGAAAAGGCAGAAAATAGTAAACTAACAGTAATAGCTGGGTTTATGGAAAATGCAATGGGCACACGGGGTCCAAAAAGCGAACCCTTCACGACTTTTAGAAGAAGAAGTCATATCCCCACGAGCAATTTTACGTGGGCTTCTGAATTACAAGCCGACCCATCAATTCTACAAGGCAAGGCCCAAGATAAATAGATTTCCATCTTGGAGAGAGAAGATAAAAAAGAATGAGACATAATTTTAGTGATCAAGTGATGTTATGCGCACCTCGACTAATTTCGAGTCCCTGAAGTTTAACAGCCGAGCAAATCTATAATGACCCGAAAGGGATTAATATGACTTGAGAAGTTTTGAAGTTGAAATATTCTAAAAAAACAAACATTTAAGTCTCAGGTCTTCACCATTAGGGCCAAGGGCGACATCACTTATAAAAATCGAAAATTGTATGGGACTAATGATGGCCGTGTAGGTAGCAAAGATGGAACCAGGGGGGGTCTAGTGGCGGCGGCCGCCACGTCAAGAATTTTAGAAAATGCAATTATTATATGTGACAATTTTTTTTATCCCCAACTTATATAGTCTCACCACTGCTAGGTTTTTTTCCTTATTTTTTTTATTATATTCTAGTAATAAATCTTCTATTTTTTTTCAAGAAAGAAGACCCAAAAAAGTATTTCAAAACTAAATTCAATAAGCCAAAGTAAAATAATATAAATGATTATGTGTAATTAAGAAAAAAAATTCCACTCTAACCCTAAAACAACTTAACCTAAAAAAATTAAGGAAATTTAATTATTATGTCATTATCGACGCTGAAAATTAAAATTAGTACTTTTTCATACTCTATGCAGAAATAACAAACATCATTTAGTTTAGTTTTTGTTATGTTATTTTAATTTTTTCTGGAGCCGATGACTATTAATATTGTTATACATTTTTGTATTGAGAATTAGTCTTTACGAACTTTATCTCAACTTTAATTGAATCCCCACTAATAAACGGTGGATGAGATCTTTCTCCAAATTAGTTGTTCTATTAGGTTGGATATCGAGTCATGCATAAAGATACCCCATTGAGTATTCAAGCCAGCATAAGGAAATTAATGAGTACGAGAATATATATATACACACACACACACAGATTTTCTAGTGCTTCAGGAACACAACCACGTGGATGTTCTTGTATTCTCAATTTATTTTACTTTTGCTTGAACCCAATCAAATCTATAACTATAACTATGCAACCAAAACCAATGAGCTAACCAAGATTAAGAGTGACCAATTTGATTCAAATATAGCCAGGTTCATTAGAAAACATTATTTGGAGACAGCTGCATTCCTTACTTTTTATAATCACGTATATCTCAATGTCTTATGCCACTTTTAATTAATTAGTTGGAGATAGATTCCTTAAATTGTCTTTCGAGACCATTCCAACTATAACATTCATGAGATCGAGATTTAAGAACCAAATCAGAAGTTACTATGGGAGAATTTCTTGACTTGGAAATTATCCTGCTGACAAGTACGTATGTGTACTATTCAAATAGTCTTGGTCTCTCTTTTTGGTTTCATGTCAACACGTATGTGTACTATTCAAATAATCTTAGTCTCTCTTTTTTGTTTCATTTAATTGAGAATGATGGTTTGGTGTCTAATGAGAGGAAATAAGTTGTTGAACGAGGGAATCAAAAGAACTGAATGAAATTCATTTTCTACTGAATTAATAGGTTCCCACTTTATTCGCTGGTGGCAAACAAGAGCCTCATACGTTGTTATTGAAGCTGAGTGCAGGAATCTTCACTGAAAGTCTGCTAAAATAAACAAACGAAATGTCTCAATTGCACATTGAATGAGCTTATCCCCACACACAGTCATTCTCGTATTGGAGAAGGATTGTGTGTGAATTTTTTTTGTTCAAATCCAATATTGGAAGACTCCGCACTTCATTAATTTGTTTATTTTTTTGTTTGATTAATTGAAGATTCGTCCATTTGGATTGGAGAAGCCGGTAAATGTTGTTTTTTTTTGTGTGTGTGGAAATTAGTATTTTGCGAGACTTGATTTAAGAGAGAGTTTTGGTTAAGAATTTCTGATTGCACTTTTGGTGAGAGAATTTATAATAAATGGCCATACACTATAATATTGCATAATGATTGAGCATTGGACCCACATTATAATATTGCATCATTATAATGTATAATCTATAATAACTCGCGCCAGTTGACATGCTAACCAAAGATGGAACCAAGTGGGTGTAATGGCGCCACGACAAGAATTTTAGAAAATGCAATTATTATATGTGACAATTTTTTTAATCCCCAACTTATATAGTCTCATCACTGCTAGGTTTTTTTCCTTATTTTTTATTATATACTAGGCATAAATCTTCTTCTTCTTTTTTCATGAAAGGAGACCCAAAAAAGTATTTCAAAACTAAATTCAAAGGGCCAAAGTGAAATAATATAAATAATGATGTGTAATTAAGAAAAAAAAATCCACACTCCAACTCTAAAACAACTTAACCTAAAAAAATTAAGGGAATTTAATTATTATACCATTATCGATGCCCAAAATTAAAATTAGTCTTTTTTTTGTACTCCATGTATAAATGACAAACATCATTTAGTTTAGTTTTTGTTATGTTATTTTTATTTTTTCTGGAGCCGATGACTATTAATATTATAATGCATTTTTTTAAATTTTTTTAGTATATATTTCGCCGCTGCTAGGATAAAATCCTGGTTCCGTCCTTGGTCGGTAGTATGAGACTAATAATAGCACCTAAGAAGTTTTGATGTTATGCACGCACCTCAACTAATTTCAAGTTTATGAAGTTTTGAACTTGAGTACACGGAATGTATAGGTACAAAAAAGTTACTCCACGATGAAACCTCAAAACGGCCGGCCACCAATCGATTTTCTGTGTTTCCATTTTAGATTTGGGAAAAATTCAAAAAAACCCCTGAACTTTGAATCCAATGTCAAATAGGCACCTGAACTTAAATAAACTTCAATCGAACACCTAAACTTTCACTCCGTAATTCAATTTACCCCTTGCCGTCTCAATCCGTGACTTTCCTAACTGTAACCACTGAGTTGGACACTAACAGACAGAACAAAACGTTAAATGGAGAAATTGGAGGGAAACAACAGTGATTTAGCACATTTTTAAGATCCCGTTAGGCCAAATAAGCCTATTGGTTTAATTTGTGTCCTTATTCAATTTTTTTTCATATTTGTTGGTTTTTCATCAAATTTTTGGGGATTATTGCATCGTCATAACGAGAGGAATCTAAAAAATAAAAAATTATTATCGAAATCCATTTTTTTTAATAAAAACGAAAAAATTAGTTTATTGGCTTGTTTTTGTCTTTATTCAAAAAAATTAGATTTCGATCGTAATTTGTTACTTTTTAGATTTCTTTAGTTATGATGATGCAGTGATCCCCAAAAAAATAATGAAAAACTTGCTATGTTTGGATTTGTGTTTGAATTTTTTTTTAAAAAAATAGTAGGAATAATAAGTGAAGAGAGATAGGGAGAGAAATGTTAGAAGTATGGAGAATTTAGGATGAATTTTTTGAAAAATTCTTTTTGAATTGTAAAGAGAACAAAAAAAAAATACAAAAAAAAATTTGAATAAGAACAAAAAATAAGCTAGTAGGCTTATTTAGCCGAACGAGGCTTTAAAAAGGTGCCAGATCACTGTTGTTTTCCTCCAATTTCTCCCTCTAACGTTTTGTTTTATCTATTAGTGTCTAGCTCAGTAGTTGCCGTTAGGAAAGTCACGGATTGAGACGGAAATGGATAAATTGAATAACGGAGTGAAAGTTTAGGAGTTCAATTGAAATTTATTTAAGTTCAGGTGCCTATTTGACATTGAGTTCAAAGTTCAGGGGTTTTTTTTGAATTTTTCCCTTTAGATTTGTTGTTGTTGTTTTGGCTGTTGGACACTAAGGGGCCGTTTGGATGCCGGAGAAGGAAGGGGGATAAGTTATAACCCCTTCCTTAGACCTGGGCCCATCTCTAAGACCTGGTTTGGGAAGCCAAAACTCAGGGGTCTTCGTTTATCCCCTTTCTTGCGGAAGACCGGAGAAGAGGGCAATGAGGGGTATTATTTTCAGATAGGGTTTGAGGTGTCTATAAATTATCCCCCCCAATCCCCCCCTTCTTGGACGATTTTACCCCTCCTAATCCCCTCCCACAACCCCCAACCAGGAACCCTCCTGGGTTTTCCTCTGCTGCAACAGACAGCGAAACAGGAAGAAAAAGAAGAAGAACAAGAGGAACACCAGCAAATTGGAGATCGAACCTGTGACGTTAAGCCGGAATCGGAGAAAGGGAGTGTCGTCGTTCTTCTTAGTCTTCTTCTCGGCCTCTTCTTCTTCTTCTCCTGTTCTCTCTCTCTCTCTCTCTCTCTCTCTCTCTCTCTCTCTCCCTCTGCCGCTGTGAAAGTGATAAGAACGAGGGGAAAAATAAAAGGAAAATTATCATGTGCATGTGTGACCATGTGTGACCATATTCCCAACTCATAATCAATTACTCCTTTTGTCCCGATTTTGTCCCGATTTAAGATATAACTCATTTTTTAGCCGGTTAGAATGGAATGAGTGACAATTAATTTGGGACGAGGGAGTACTAAAATACATATTTGTTTATTAAATTATAAAATCTAAATTAAAGAAGGGTATTAAAATTTCCCCACTAAAAAAACGAAATTGAAAAAATGCTTTTTAATTTTTTTTACATATTAAATTAATTAGTTAATTAGTAAACTGAATTATTATTGTTTAATTACGAAAAAGTAATTAAAATTATTAAATTTTGCAATTTTGATATTTAATTTAATGACTAATATAATTTAATACTATACAAGGGCAAAAGGGTCATTTGACAGTTTTTTACATCATCCACCATTCCTTATATCCCCTATTAATCATTCATCCAAACAAAGTACTATTTAATCCCCCTTCTCTAATACATCATCCAAACAACATATTATTTAATCCCCCTTTATAAACATCACATCAATGTGGGCCCTCCCTTATTAACTAATACCCCCATACTATCTTATCCCCCTATTAACTAATACCCCCAATTCTTTACCCGCATCCAAACGGGCCGTAAACTAGTTCACACATGAGATGAGACAGCACACGCACAAAAGGTGGTGACTGGTGAAAGCGTAACTCACAGCGTAGAATAGCATGTGAATCCCATATAGACAATCTATTCTATAGTACTGTAATTTTTATTTTTATTTTTTATGTCGTTTTGATTGGTAGTAATAAACAATTACTGTAATATAGAGAATGTTGCATGCATGTGTTGTAAAATGGAGGCGTTTAGTTGTTATATGTTAAAATTAATAATAATAATAATAATAATAATAATAATAATAATAAGTGATGGTTTGGTCGATTTTGTTTCATGGCCTCGTGGGCAGATCCTTTAGATTGAAGCTGATCGAGAAAATTTGAATTTATTCTTTATTTTAAAACTGAATATACCCAAACTAGTTAGAAAATTGACAAAAGTTGATTGGTTCGGTTTAAATTTGGACGGTCCATTCGTTTTAGAGATTTTTTTAGAAGGTGCGCTTAAGAAAAGGAAATAGAAACAAGAGTAATTATTCAGTACTCAGAAGTATATGAACAATATACTTCATTCTCTCACATAACATGTGAGTCTCACACTCCCACATAACATGTATGTGGAACCCTTAACTAATATCCGTCCGCGGGATGAGATTATTTTTTCGTATGTCATACTCTCCCTATACAAAACTCTATAATAAAATCTTCCCCATATTCTTTTTATTATTGAAAACAAAAAAGTATATGCTGCAATATTCTTATTGGTTAGTACCATGATTCGTGAGATATACTGTAATATGTAAAAGAATAATTTCTTTAACATATTTGAAAGGAAGTCTCTCCCCTCCAGATAAACATATAAATAGAGCTAATTTGCACGTACTAGCTATATTGATTATCTAGCTCCATTGGATTAGGGTGAAGAAATTTAACACATCAAAGGTGAAAAAACTCATGATTGTCTAAGCTCAATTGGAGCATATAGTATAACTATGGTTTGTCCGTGCCTGAAAGCACGGCGCAACGTGAGATCTAATTAGTGACAACTGTGTAATAAATATTGTTTGAGAAGGAGAGCCGTATGATTTATGGAGCAAATCAATAGTTAGAATTTATAGAGAGATAAGATTTAAAAACCATTCTCCGTTATTATGTAGATTCAAGAAATCAATTTGTGTCGACAAGGGGTGTTTCCATTAACAATTTTGGATTATAACTTATTGCATTTTTGACAACTCATTCATGCTAACTCACAATTTATAAGTTAGTAAAAATAATTTGATATTTTTCAAGAATAAAAAGTGATCCATAAGTTATTGCTTACCGCAATACATGAACAACATGCCAATAGGACAATGTTCAATGCGAACAAACTGCCAGTTTTCTTTCAAAATTTCAAATGAGAGAGAGAGAGAGAGGGGGGGAGGAAAGATTCTCAATCCGGTGACCCCACCACCAACGGACCTTTTCCCAGTTCCCACATGCGACTTCTTCAATTAAAGACTAAAAAACTAGACCAGGCCTACTCACACGGAGGGAGAGTCCATGACTTTTACGGTCTTTATAAAAATTGGTTCCACTATTTGAACTTTTACTACGGACTAATAAATAGTGCCGAGATGAATGAGATGTCTCAAAATCATAATTAATTTGTTCGATTTAGATTTTGAATAATTTTTTTGAGAGTAATGAATGAAAAAAATATAAAAAAATTTATTGAATATCGTGCACAAAAATTTTGAAACTCAAACACATTTGTTTTTTCGTGTTTTAGATCATTTGGTCCATTTAGACGAAAGGGAAAACTAAGCCTAAATTCGCATAGATTTTACACACAAATCATTAGATAATACTCCCTCCGTCCTAATTTACTTGTCACAGTTCTATTCCAACCGGAAAAAAGAATTAGTTATATCTTTAAATTGGTAATGAATTTTATATCCAATATGGATCTTGTTTGATAGATCTCGATTTATTCTATAATACAATATTTTTAAAATCGCCTAAAATATTATAAATTACAAGATATAATCAATTGAAAAGTGACACGAACTCCAAAAAGTAACAAGTAAATTGGGACGGAGGTAATAAGAACAAATGAAATTGAAACAACGCACAAAATACACAGAATGCAAGCATAAAGGAAAGGCTGCTCCCACGGACAGAGCACAACGACCACCGGCCGATTGTGCACTCTAGATATAACTTCTTTTATTATCAAATTTTTTCGAATACATCTATATTTGAATTTCTGCGTATTGCCCTGTTTGTACTAGATTCTTTTAATCGAACTTTTCGGTAGTAGAGAAACGAGTGGACCCAGTCAAACACGCCACTTCAACAAATAAACAAACAACTCCAAAAAAAACACAAAAAATTGTTTTCCAAAAAATTTACAGCTTCAACTAGCTGTACACAGGACACTGCTGATCATTTTTTCTCTCCGCGTTTCCTCTTCCATCTACTCTCTATATCTATAAAATACTATGTAGCTCTCTCTCTCTCTCCACATTCAAACTTTGAAATCAAGAGAGTGAAACAAAACAACCATGACCCGCCGTCTCCTCTTCCTCCCCCCCCTCCTCCTCCTCCTCTCTCTCCTCTTCACCACCACCGCCGCCAGAACCACATCCGCCGCCGCCCCAGCGCCGGCACCGCCGGCCTCCGACTCCTGCAACGGCATATTCCTCTCCTACGCCTACAACGGCGGCGTCCGGCTCCCCCCGACCCTAAAATCGGGCCAACAACCCTACAGCTTCAAATCCACCCTAATGATTCTCAACAACGGCCTCAACCCTTTGAAATCGTGGATGGTATTCGTGGGGTTTCAGCACGGCGAGTACTTGGTCTCTGCTTCCAATGCTGTCTTAGCCGACGGGAATAGCATACCTGGGTTTGTAGGAAACGGCACCGTTTTCGCCGGGTACCCGAGTACTGATCTGATGAGTGCTATTCAGACGGCTGGGGACACCACCCAGATGTCGGCCCAGATTGATCTGGTGGGTACCCAGTTCGGTGTCGGGTCGCCCGATGTCCCTATGCCTACTAATATCACGCTTGCTAATGATGGCTGGCTTTGTCCCGCACCAACTATGCAAGGTATATATATATATTTTTCTGTTTCTTGATTTTACATAAAATTTGATGTGTTGTTCTTGGGTGTATCGAGGGGTTTGATTTGATCTGTGTACGGTTGGGAATCTGCTTCTTCTTCTTCTTTTTTCTTGTTTCTTTTGGTTGCTATGGATTTTTGGGAAGTCAACGGAAATTTTGGATTGTTATATTTAGGACATCCTTATAGCACGCCATTGGAGAAGCTCTAGATGGCATTTTGGAAGAGATTATTTTGATGAGGTTTTGTTTTAGTATAAAGTAGTCTTTTTTAGTATCAATTCCACATAAACATGGATATGATGTTCTCGGGTATATTGATGGGATTGATTTGATCTATATATCCTGTTGGGAATTTGCATATTTCTTGTTTTTTGGCTGCTAAGAATTTGTGAGAAGTCAACGGACATTTTAGAATTTGTGTTTTTAGATGATCCTTATGGCACAAAATTGAAGAAGCTCTAGATGGAAATTTTGGTAGAGATTAGTTTTGAAGGGGATTTTTGTTATAGTTTTTATATATTCTCTAATTATCTTCGTTGTGTTTTGTATGGTATGCATCTGATCAGTAGTTTATGTATCTACTATCTAGTGGGTGGTCTGTAGGTTTTTTCATTGTTAGAGGGTGTGGTGATGAGACAAAGTTGGGGTTGTAGGATGTATACATTTTGTATCTGACTCTATGATTGTGAGTTATAAGCAACAAATTGCTTACCATGAGGTTTTGATCCATGGGTACTCATTGATGTCATTTTCCTTTCTTCTTAGAAGTCGGAGAGTTAAAATCTTGGACTATTAGAAGTCATGAAATTTGAATCCCGTGTTTCGAAAATCTTGGATGTTCCAAATCTCATTCTCTAGTAAACTTGACATTTCAGTTTTCAGGCTGTGATGTTTCATGATTTGATTTCAGTATAGTATATGTGGGAGAGATGGAGTGGAATTGGACATCAGATTCCAAACTTGCTTTATCTTGGTTATAAATGTCTTGTGAACCCACTCTAGTTGTAGTTGGTTTGTCTCCATTCATCACTTAGGTGGGATTGGATGAGGCTTTGAAACCCAAACTCAGATATATCTTTTTTGGCCTTTGTTTGTGATGAGAGGTCTATTGAAATGGACCAATGTTACCGCTACCCAATGTCCGGACTGGATCCAAAAAGCTTGAGTTCATTCTCAAACCAGCTTATAGTGTAAATGAAGATTTCAAAATTAGCCGAACATGGTGGGAAGAAGTGTATTTGGTTCTTTCCTGTTACAAAAATAATACTATTAACTACAACTACAGTGAAGTCTTCCTTGAATGTCTTTTAGATTGGTGGGAAGAACGTAAAGAAAAGCACTTCGAGAATGAAACGAGTAATCCACATTGCAATTATTGCTTTTATATTGACACAACAATGAAACAATCTAGACAAGGTTGCATTTCCTCTGTAAATAAGTACTAGAAGTTGGAGAATAAAGAACTGGTAGAAAGTGGATACTTTGTAATATTGTCGATTAATGTGAATTTAGTATGCTGTTTCTTTGCAAGTAGGCTTCTAAAGTTGATAAAGGTGTTAATTTAATTTTGGTAAGTGGTAAATATTCGTGTTGTTTAACCTATGTTATGGAGTATGGACATTTATTGTTTGTGTTTCTTACAGGGACGAGTCAAATGCAAGTATGCTGTACTGAAGACCAAACCTTGAAAAATAATATCACCACAGCTGATGAATTTCTGCCCCGCCAAAATGGTGATCTTACAATAATGTATGATGTGATCAATACATATGACTCAAGTTACTTGGCTCAGGTCACAATCTCAAACAACAATCCCCTTGGCCGCCTTGATAACTGGAAATTAAGTTGGGATTGGATGAGAGAGGAGTTCATTTATGCCATGAAAGGTGCTTATCCTGAAGTTCTTGATACGACAGAGTGCCTTGGTAAGCAAGGTGTATACTACCAGAACTTGGACTTTTCAACTGTATTGAATTGTCAAACAAGGCCAACAATAGTCGACCTCCCTCCAAATTTGATCAACAACACTAACTTAGGATCGATACCCTTTTGTTGCCGAAACGGTACAATCTTGCCTCCGTCGATGGACCCAAGCAAATCCACTTCTGTTTTCCAGATCAACGTATACAAAATGCCGCCGGATCTCAACCGCTCTAAGCTCGCCCCACCCCAGAACTGGCAGATCAATGGCACCCTTAACCCAAATTACCAATGTGGGCCCCCATTACAGGTGAGCCCTAGCCTGTTCCCAGACCCCAATGGGTCCCCATCAGATAAAACCGCATTTGCCAGCTGGCAGGTGGTTTGTAATATCACAGAGCCTAAGGGAGTGAAGCCCAAATGTTGTGTCTCATTTTCTGCTTATTACAACGAATCCATAATCCCTTGCAATACATGTGCTTGTGGGTGTCCTAGTCCTTCCAGTACTACGTGTAGTACTACTGCTCCAGCTCTTCTTCTTCCAGCTCAGGCAATTCTTGTACCTTTTGATAATCGGACCGATCTCGCAAATGCTTGGGCCGAGCTCAACCATTTTGCAACGCCCAACCCATTACCCTGTGGAGATAACTGTGGTGTGAGCATCAATTGGCATTTGTACACCGACTACACTAAGGGATGGACCGCAAGGATCACGATCTTCAATTGGGACGGTGAGCCGTTTGTTGATTGGTTCACCGCGGTGGAATTGGACAAGGCAGCCCCTGGTTTTGAAAAGGCGTATTCATTTAACGGGACTAAGTTAAGTGGTGTTGACAATAATACGATATTCATGCAGGGGCTTCCAGGGCTGAACTATCTCGTGGCAGAAACGCCAGGAGCAAATCGACAGAAGGATCCTAGCGTCCCCGGTAAACAACAGTCTGTGATTTCATTTACGAAGAAACCGACCCCTGGAATCAATGTGGTTGGTGGGGATGGGTTCCCCTCTAAAGTATATTTCAATGGGGACGAATGCTCACTTCCTACAGTACTTCCGTCAGGTAGTGCTTATAGGAAGGGCTCAAATATTAGCATTTTGGTGCTCCTAGCAGCCGTAGTAGCATTCTTGTTAATGCAGTGGTAGCTATCGGATGAGGCTCGTCTACTTCAGTAACTTGGATGACTCTCCCCTAGAAAGTATGGCTCTCATGATTTTACCAAAAACACAAGTTTGGCCATGCAGAAGGTTCTGACACTCGATTCGGTTTGTTGATTGCTGTTGCCCTGGAGATTATGTTGGGGGAATATCGGAGTTCCATTTCTTTTATCAGATGTTATATCATGGCATGACAGTATAGAGTTCAGCTTTTGTGTATACAGCATTGGACTGAGAGGCTTATCAGTATATTCTTTTTGATATGTTTCAAATTGTCTTCTTTTTGTGGATTATGTGCAAGTGGTTTGTTTTCTGCAGTGTTAACTTCTGTTAGCTAGAATTTTTTTGAACGAAACTCTCCCTTTCAGTTCTGTTTTAGAGCTCTTCCTTCCCCCGGCTTGGTAATTTGTATAATTTCAGCATCCCCTTCTCTGTTTCCGACGTCTCATATAGATGGTCTGGAAACCTACTGGAATCTGGAATTGTGCAATAGCTTGATTTATATTGTTGGGTCTTTCCAAGTAAAGCAAGCTGAGCTTCTTTTCCCACCAGAGGGCTCAGGATCAAGTCTTCCTGCTTACATTGGAACCCAATCTTTGACAATATGGATCCATTTTTGGTATAGTTTTTTCTCTTTGTGGTCCAGGCACGGTTGTCTGAAAACCCGTTGTGGCTCTCTTTTGGTTTGTTTTTCTCATTTGTTAGTAGATAAATGTCTGGAAACCCGTTTTGAGTTGGACACATACCACATACCCTTGCCGAGTGTCCAGTATGGGTACTTTTACGCATTTCTAGCCTATAAAAATGGGTACCTTTACACATCTAAGAAGAATCCAGTTATGGGGTGTAAACAGTTTGGTATAGTCTGGTTTTGACATTTTTCCAAACCGGACATTTCGGTTTGGACATTTTACCAACAAAACCAGACCGAAGCAAATATTAATGGTTTGGTTTGGTTTGACCGGTTTATAACGGTTTTTCAGTTGCTTAATGGCGTGTAGTCAAAAAAATCCCACCCATGACATTGATAATTTCCCCCAGTCTTCATTTATGTACAAAGCAACTACTATAATTTCTACAATCAACTATTAGTGCAATCCATATTTGTTGGGAGAATTTTTCCCAGATCCACTCTACCACTTTCCAAACCCACTAAGTCCACTTCTAAATTCTGTAACCTCCTAAGTCCACTAACCTATTAGTAAAGATATAATAACTCTGATTAGTCTAATATACCCCTGCTTTCAAAAAAAAATTGCCCCGTTTTTTTCTCCATCTCCTTATTTTTCTCCATGTCAAACATATCCATTTACAGCTCCCATTATAAAACCCGTCCCTCCTCCCCCCCTCCCCCCCTTCCCCCCCT
>BPLS01000198.1:165025-166539 GCA_019656275.1 Rhododendron kiyosumense | reverse complement strand
AAAAAAAAAATACAGATTAGTAGGCAATAGACTAATAGGTATGCATATAATATACTTCATATACATACACATATATCTATGTACCAGTGTATGTACTAGATATAATTTATTGTACATGTAAACAACAGAAATCCACACTAGTAAAACAAAGAGAACCAATATGGACCACTTCAAGGAATGATCTATCGATGTGCATAATTTCCTAAGTTTTATATTTTTAGTAATGCTATTATTACAATTTCCCCCTTTTAGTTTGTTCTTGATACTTTAAAAAATTTCATTTTAACCCCCGCTGTATCCTAAACGTATCATGCCGTATCCCCACATATCTGAAATAAAAAATATTTAATTTAAATATAGGATACTTATTTGCCGTATCCGATACGTATCGGGGCGAATCGGGCGCATATCTGTATCCCTTATGTATCCGATACTCATACCGATACGTATTGGGGCAAATCGGGCGCGTATCTGTATCCCTTATGTATCCGATACTCATACGTGACTAGTTTCGGAGTATCCGTGCTTCATAGGTTCCAACAGTCTACAATTCATGTACTCGTTGACATTCAAATAGAAATTATTTACTATTCCCATGTTCACTGTCATCATTTACCATTGACGTAGGGGAGTACCCAAGTAACCCACCAGGCCAAGCTACCAACATCGATCAATGGTTTTTTTGCCTTTAACCAGTCCCAGTGTTTCATCTTCTGGAGGTGTTGGATTAGGGAAACAAAACGCGCAAACATAATGGTTGTTGGAAAGATGTTGGCAACTCCAGGAATATTATTTAATGGTGTCGAAATTTTTCTCAAGAATTAACGTTTATAATTGTTAATTATAGGTCAATTCAATTTTTATAGTTTTCTTCAAAGAATTCCTTTCTAAATTAGCTTGTGACAAGCCAAAAAAATAACTCTCAAATAATGTGCGAAATGATTAAATTGGTCTCAAACAAGTAAATAGAAATATGACATGAGATCAATCTCAATATCGTTACATACTCCTACAGCGTATTTTCTTTTAACCACAAAAAAATCTCTCAAATCTCAATTTTTTTCATACCCACTTGAAAAACTAAATTTAGTCAGAAAATTTTTACCTCAGTCACCCTCCTCCTTTGCTGCCAAAGGAGAGAGAGTGGTACAAATTGAACCCATCTTGGAGTCGAGTCGATCGAACCCATCTTCAAGTCAATCGAACCCAACTTTGAGTCGATTGAACCCACCTTCGAGTCGATCGAACCCATCTTAGTTGTTACTGCAGTTTCGAACGAAGTTTTCTTGAACACGACCTCCCCCAGCAATGTTCCGAAAGCCAAACTGGACGAAACGATGAAGAACATGCCAACTGTAGTGGTGACATCCTGCGCGAAGCTGCCATGAACGAAGGCCCTGAGGAACACCATTTCTTTTCTTTCCTCTCTCTCTCCTCTTGTGGCGTAACCTAACTCTTGCGGCGTAACCTAAGAGCAAGTTTATCAATAAAAAGGTAAAAAAATCTTGTGAACA
>BPLS01000198.1:122525-160025 GCA_019656275.1 Rhododendron kiyosumense | reverse complement strand
ACAAGTAAAGAGTAGTCGTAGCAAAGGTCTTCCCACAAGAACTGAACATGTAAGATTGTAAGTTGACAAGAAAGAAAATTCCCGGGACAAATTTTTAGAAAATCCCTTCCAGAAGGTAAGCAGCGGTTGAAATTGCTGCCCCAGTAATAGCACTTTGAACAATCTGTTCGTGAGAAGAATTGTAAGAGCCAGCGCCGCCCCTACAATTGCTCCTGCCATTGCACTATTTTTCCGCACCAAATGAAACCGACGTACTGATGTGAGACACTAGCTCTACCTAGACCAGTGCCAAAATATGAATTGGCACTGTCGTAGTTGAAGCCTTACCAACTTCTCGGGAGCAACCACACATATGCCTACTTGATAGAGAAAGGACTCTAACCCGGTAATGTACAAAAGACCATTAAGGCATAGCTTTGAGTGGTGTAACCAAAGCAAAACCGCCAACTAATTTTCAGGGAACACATTCTGAACTGAAGATATGTAACCCTAGTGAGAGGATTTGTGATGAGAAAATGTTGAAAAAGTTCCAATAAGCTCCTAGAAACTTGGACAGGCAATTACCTTGAAAATTCACACATCTTTCTATTCCACAAAGCTTACCCGTATGGCCGTATCAAACCACACAAAGTCGAGCATATGGCGAACACATTCCCATTACCTCTTCGGAGAATGACAACGGAAGTGACATGCACAAAATCATAGGCATGGTGAAGAGACTGAACAATAGGTTAACAAGATGGGAACTTTTTGGACTCCTCATACTTAAAATCAACTTAAATCAATATCTGAACTTGCTTCCTGCTATAAACATCTCCAACCACATAATTTCTAGTAGTATTAGAGAGAGGTGTATCAAGTAGTTGAAACAAAAGAGACTAAGAAATCCCATCAAGAAACCCTTCCCAAGTTTCATTCAATAGCAGAGGGTACACACGTCCAAGACATTTTTATGACAGGTAATAGATGATGATTGGGAACTTACCCAATCAAGAGTTCCACGAGCCTCATTTAGTCCATAGGTGAGCCCAGAGTGCATTCCAGCAGCCAGTCTTACAGTGTAAGAATCAATTCTGTGAAGAAAAACACCATTTTTTTTTATAACTATATCATAAGAAATGGGAAAGAAATAATTTCCCTAGCTGTTTGTTCAGACTTCCATGAAAGAAGCATTTTAAGTGGAGGTAACAAACGCAGTGCAATATAAGATTTTCCCTTCTCTTTCAAAAAAAAGCTCTAACATCCACTATTGGAAATGAAAATGGCAGGGAAAGCACAAAGGAATACCTTAATAGCTAATCGACCGCAAACATTCAATCAGCATTTCAGAGAGAAGGCATGACACGTCTGCCGTATTCAAGTACGAGAGCTTTGCTCGATGGAGAGGATGAGTTTGGAGAAAGATTTGTGCTCTGTTCAAACGAAGAAAGATAAATACGCCTACTCTTGGTATTTAACTCTTACATTAGTTAGGAAACCTAATGTTCTAAAAGTCACTAGGCACTAGTCTGGCGGTGGGCGGTCGGCTACGTTCGAGCGATTAATCAGATTAATTGACAATTAATCAGTGCATATTAATTAGTAATCGGCGATTATTCGTTAGTCGGACCTAATCGGATAGGCCCTGCTAGCGATTAATTTCTTGTTTTAGAACACTGAGGAAACCCCAATCCAAAGATTCCAACTATGCCGAAACCAATAGCCTAAGCATATGCACTAACCTCGTTAACATGAATCTCATCAACATGGAGTATAAAAAATAAACAGTTTATTAATTCCTGACTTTTGCATGCACAATGTCCAACACAGAAAATCCCACATAAAACGTGAACTTTTCAACAATCAGTTTCTCTCATAGGCTCTTCAAGTCCACCATCCACCAATGGAAATGAAAATGAAAATGGCAGGGAAAGTACAGAGGAATACCTTGATAGCCTGCCTCCATGGCGTAATCGATCGCAAACATGCATTAATTCAATTGGCATTTCGGAGAGAATTGCATGACACCTCTGAAATTCAATTGTAATAGTAGCATTTGACTACTACTTTTGAGAGAGAGAATGCCTTTAATTGAAGAAGAGATTTTGCATTGGAACAGCCTAAAGAGTTCTGAAATTTCATAAGATGGAAACTGCTGGAAGTTTTGTACAACGTGGGTGTAAATGATGTTGGACGGAGCAGTTGAAGGGAAAATGGCCAAATGGGTGTATTGAGGGAAAAAAATTTCAGTGCCGATCTGGTGCCACGTGGTGCCCGCTCGGCCATCCGAACCGTCCATTACGTGTATGGACGGCTCAGATTTGGAGAGAGAAGAGGAGAGAGAAAGTGTTAGGATGAGAGGAAAGAGTGTGTTTTAATCCGAGCCGTTCAAAAATGCATCGGACGGCTCGGGTGCGCCAAACGGATGCCACGTCAGCAATACTCGCTCGGCACTAAAAAATTCCTCGTATTGAGGACATCTGAACATGGAGGGGGGTAACTGTTTTTTGGGTGTTTTTTTATGTTAAAACGTCTAAAATATCCCCACAATTAACTACTCCGTATTTTATTTTGTGTATTTTTACTCTTTAAAGGGTATTTTAGGAAAGAAAAATACATAATAGGAGAGACACCAAATTAGTGCTCCCCTTTATAGATTAAATAAATAGATAATATGTATGGTCGAGAGAAACCCTATATATGTATGCTCTCTCTCGAACGAGGACTTGCCGGAAAAATTTTAAAATAGCACATGAACTTCCACACAAATCATGTATAGGTATTTGACCTTTTAATATTATCAAGAAAACACTTGACCTAATTAAAAATTCATCAATTTTTCACCCGCATTAACTTTTTATCCAAAAAAAGACGAAAATGCTGAAATGGCCTACATCTAGCCATTTTGAGGGAAACCAATATACATTTTGGGGAAAAAATACATTACTCAACTGATTTCTCCCGCCAAAACCCAATTGAGGGGCCATGGAGTTCCAATGGTTTGTTATGGGAGTAATGCTTATAAGACTTTATCTCGATTACTGTAACTGTTTGTTTTTGTTGAACTAGTTATTGCACATTTTAGAGATCAAATTTATGTGCCATTTTTTTGGCAAAGCTTGAGACGGTGTGAGGCAAATGAAAGAGAAGAAAGAGATGTTTGGGGCTTTTGGGATATCCACATTCCACTTAACTTTTTTTTAGTTTTGTTCTTATTTAAATTTTTTTTCGTGTTTCTTAGTTTTGTGCCTCACATTTTTTTTTGTTTTTTGATTCATCTGGTCAAGATGAATTAGAAAAGTAAAAAAATTATATATTTGCCCAAATATTTGGGAAATAGTCATTTTTTTGACTTAAAAGTGGTTATTATTTCCTAAAATATTTGGGTAAAAGTAAAAAAATATACTTTTCCGATTTGTCTTGTCGAGACAAATCAATAAGTTACAAAAGGTTGACACAAAACTAATAAACATGAAAAAAAGAAAAGAAAAACTAAACTAAAAGGTATAGAAAAAGTAAAAATAGTTGTCATTGGAACTCCATGGCCACTGGTGGGTTTTGGCAGGAGAAATTAGTAGAATAATATGCTTTTTCCTCAAAATGCATATTGGTTTCCCTCTAAATAGCCAAGTGTAGGCCATTTCAGTATTTCCGTCTATTTTTAGATAGAAAGTTAATGGCAGATAAAAAATTGATTGATTTTAAATAGGTCAGGTTTTTGATAATATTAAAAGGTCATGTGCTTATACGAGATTTGTGTGAAATGTCAGGTGCTATTTTGAAATTTTTCCGGACTTGCCGGTTGAAACCATAATATATAGTATATGTATGGTCGAGAGAAACTATCTTATGAAACGGGTACACAATAGTTTCAATTTTTAATTGTCCCTTTCTCATCAAAAAACAAATTACTCTTAACATAAGTATTTGGAGTAGTATTTTAAATAATACTGTAGTCGTGTTTGTGTTTATGTTTGTGATTATCCTCTGTGAATCTCTCAGTTTAGAATCTTTAGATACTGTTTACGTCAATATGTGTTCTATTTTGGTATCAAAGCCAAGAACGAAACATAAAAAAAAGGATTTAGAGAAATTCTAAAAAAAATAAATAAATAAATAAAGTATAGAGGTTATAATGAAATATCTCGAAAAACAATTCATCCCACAATAACAAAATCATTTAAAAATGACAAAATCATATAGGAAACTATTCAACATCTTGTAACGCTTCACTGTGAATTTCAATAACCATTGTGATACACCAATTACGTTCGGGTTCTGTGGTTGTCAATCAATTCTTTGTAGGTAATAAAATCTGCTTGACAAAGAGAAGATTATAACGAAAATCTCCACACAAAAAATAAAATCAATGAATAAGAAGAAATCGAAGAAGACAGTTCCTTTCTATATTTGTGTCTTTAAAGACAGTCTTAATAGAGTTACCAATATGTTCGCTTGTTTGCTTTAATTAGCACCATTATTGAATCCTAAGCCCAAGCTTAAAAAAAATAAAAAATCATTCCTATTGGAGTTGCCAAGAATACAATGAGATCGTAGAAGGCATAAAAAGAGCAGTCTGCTTGCTTAGAAAGGTTCTGTGAGTATCAGTTTAACCATAACTCGCAATACTGAAGTTACTTGCTATTTCGGTATATGATTTTACATGGCGAAACATTATTGTATTTCATTTTTGCGTTGTAATCTCCATGCGAAGGGTCGACCTCTATATGCCCAAGGCGCGTTATTGAACGCGATGTAGAAAATCGGGTTAAGTTGATTTATATAAATGGACTCGTTTTCTTTGAACACGAATGATTTAGAAAATCCTTGATCTAACACAATTTACCTTGCTCAATGAGGAAGGGGAAAAAAACTCAAATGTCCATCCATTTTTCTGCTACTCTTTTCATTCCGAGGCATTACTCATACTTGGTTTTTACTCAGCATCTCCCCACCCCAAAAGAAAAATGGCTTTCACGATTTCTGATGATTAGTATATCGATAATCAGCAGTCACCAGAAATTGGCTCCTCGTAACAATATCCAAATTCCAAAGTCCTGTACAGGCAGCAAGTCGCAACGCATAGAAACATGAAAGAACAAAATGTAAAGAGTTGATTATCAGTAGAGCATATAGATAAGGGTTCAAACTTTTAAGTCCGGCGAAGTTTTATAGAATTGCAAAAGTACCAAGACTTAATGTCTTGAGCAATCAAATGAAATCTGTACATCATCGTCTAGCTCCTAAAACAGCCCGTGGCTCTAAGAGTTAGAAAGTGCAGATTATTACTTGGAACCTCATCCCCACAACTCGAAAACAAAGTAGCACAAGAAAAATTTGCCAATCACCTTCTACTGCTAGACAGTCTCACAAGTATAATTTCTAGTTCATAGCCAGAATCACCTACAAAAGCAGTCAAAACTCTCCATGTATGCCTTTTCGCATACCATGTGGTGGTATCTTCCATCTGAAATGAACGATCTATCACATCCCTAAACTTCGAACTAAGCACACTAATCATAACTCAAAGATGCTGCAAAACAACTCAACATCTTCTGTCTTGAGCCAGGAACTGACTTCCGGCCGCTTGTTGGCAGAACAGAGATGAGTTCAATTCCCAGCAATAGCAGCAAGTATGTACACCAGAAATTGCAACTACGGAGAGAACTAGAGCATGACGTGTTGGCTATATGGGAAGATTATCCAAGGAATAACTATCAAAAGTAAAGTCATTCATAGCCGCTCCAAATCCCTCTTGCTGCTGGATGACAGGAGAAACATTTACATTAATAAAAAAAAGATAAATTAGATAGGGGACACCGCAGTAGAAGAAGGAAGGAGTTTGTTGTATTTAACTAAAGTGTAGCCCTCGTGGGGAGGCTCAGTTTGGTCTGATGCTTTGATGTAATGAAAAAGAAGCTTACTAGTATAAGGATTGAGGGACAGAAAACCGACCTGCTCGAGAAGTGCACTCATAAGGTCCTCCTGACTAAACTGCTCCGGAAATACGGTATTCTGAAAGCTTGCTTGAGGAAGTTTCTCAGCCTTAACTATCTGTGGATTGTTCATGAGAAGTGTATCACGCAGTTGACCAAGGTTTGGGGAGTTTCCGATAGAAGTATTTCTATTCACTACACCGTTTTGGCAAGAAGAAAACCTTTGTTGTTGGACCAAAATTGATGGCGGAACATTTATATTCCCTTGCCTGTTTCCACGTCGGGAGGTGTCGAAGGTTGGGCCTACATTCCCCAACTCCCAATCATGGGATCTCTGCTGATGCAGCTCATTGAAAATATCATAACTAGGAGTGAACTCTCTCGATCCTTTAATTTCCAAATTAACCTCTTCTTGGAGCACCCCTTTAGATGTGATAGTAGACACCCCAGAATTGTTCCCTAGTGGAAAGTTATTGCCTTGAAAATCTGTTTTGTGGGATATGGAGAAATCTACCATTGACGATGGTTGACAAACCCGATTGTAAACAGCAGCACCAACATTTTCGTCAACTTCTCCATTCCTTGCAAAACCCCCACTTCTTATACCACTTGAGAGATGATTGCCATTGGCGTCATTTAATATTTGTGGCCTTGATTGTGGTTGAGATATTTGTGTTACTAAAGAGCTACTCTGGCTTCCATTCGACATGGCTTGAGCATTCATCAATATTTGGGGTCTTGGTTGTGATTGGTGCAAATTGGCAAGTTGCTTTGGCTCCATTGTTGTTGGGATCCCATGAAGTAAGTTTATTTGCTTATTATTATTGATTGACTGAGGCTGCGGGCCCTCCCCAAATCTTAGTCTTGGAGTTTCAAAGCTGAAAAGGTTCCTTTGATCGATGAAGGGTATGGAAATGCCAGATTTAGTGCTGGGCCTACCTAGAGCCGCCGCCGCTTGGAGTGTAGCGATACTTTGTGCTGGGAGTTGACCGGTGGCAGCAAGAGCTTGGAGATCAAGCCCATTGAGAGAAGATATCGAGTCCACAAAAGGGTTATTGAGTCCACTATGGTGCGGCGATACTGCGCTTAGCCTTTTAAGGTAGAGGCGATACTTCTGCACCAAATTGCTGCAGTTGTGAGTGCTCCAAAAATGATTGTTTCCATTATGTAACAGCTACATACATGTTATAAAGGACATGAGAGTGGAGCAAATGATTAATATTCATCAAGAAAAGTAGTGCCATACCTGAAGGTGGCTAGCAACATTTTCTCTACTGAGTCCAGGAACGTTCATCAAGTCCAGAATTTTCTTAGGAACAGCCTCTGGGTAATTAGATATTAAAACATGAGTAAATCAGGAAATGTGAATTAATAACAGCTTGACGTACAAGCTAATTACATAATCAGCTCCACCAATAAATATATTGGATCCACTTATAGAAAAAGAAAATTCGTCATAAGTTTATATCAAAGCACAAGATCTTATTCCTACGGCACTTCACACAGAAGTCCAATCTAAACTGCTTGTTGTTTACAGGGAGGCCAGGAACAGACCAAACATCCATATTTTTTTTTGGCTCAAATTAGCTTTTGTGAGACCTGTATTCCCGCACAAGATTTTATTTCGCATCAAGTAATGGTACGCTGCTGCAACAATACCGAAAGATAGTACACTTGACATTGAGTGACTCAAACAACACATGAATGGACTTCGTCTTACACTTGATACTTCCATAATTATCAATGCATTTTAGGTACACTTCCACAGTTATGAGTGCATTTTAAAGTTGTGGTTGTTCACACACCACAATAGGGTGCACGCAGTTTTCGTCAAAAATTATTTGTCCTTCAAGGTTTTCACATTACATATCTTGCATGATCTGTTTCCTTACCCATTATAAGGTTAAGTTGTCTGCACTTGTCCTAGACTCCTAGTCCATCACCTTGCGTACTTGAATTTTCCTAGAACTTGGTTCATTTACCCTCCTCTAGGTCCGACCCTAATAGGAGTGAAACACACACAAATGCACAAGTTACAGCTGCTCTTATATGAAACTATGAGACCCCATACGTTGTGAAATACCATCAATTGTTATCTATCAACCAAAAAGGTACAATTAGCAAAACAACCGCATTGGGATTTTTTTTTTTTTTTTTGAGGATCAGATAAGAAAAATGAAATAAATGGGGTAAGACTCATACTGTCAATGCCAAGTTGATTTACAGCTGCTACAAACTGTTGATGAAGCTCAACTGACCAAACCACCCGTGGCTTCTTTAGTGTAGACGTATCATCCCTATCCTCTTCTTCTTCATCCTCCTCCTCCTTCTGCCTCTTTAAGTTTCTACAATTTCCTTCATTTGCTGACGATGAGAAATCTGTATCTTCTGATGGCTTTTGTTTTCGTTCACCATCTTCTATGATATCTGATTGGTCAAAATCCTTCCACACATCTTTCCTCTTCCGAACTACATGCTGCCATATGTTCCTCAGTGCCTCAATGCGAACTGGTTTGATTAGATAATCACAAGCACCATGAGTGACGCCTTTCATCACTACGTTCTTACTATCATCCGCTGACATCACTGAAAAAGCAACAAAACAGATCTCAGAATACATGAACATAAAAGGCATGTTTCATTGACTAGATTAGACATGGGATTGGATTACAAATCCAACGGGAGCATATTTCTAGCATTTCATTACAACGATTGGTGGAGAGAATTCGTCTCCCTTGGATTACCAATACTACAAGAAATGGGATACACAGTACCTTGGGTGTGGTATTGCTAATCCCTTCACTACTAGTCAGTGTTTGGTACATTGCAGTGAAGCTGGAATGATGTTCCCTTGTAATGCTCATTCTTTTCTCGTTCACTAAAAGAATGATGGGACGGACAGTGGTATCATTTGCACATTTAGGTGCATGGTCGTCCCATTGGAAGGCCAAGGAATCTGGTGGGATACCTGATCTTTTGGGATAACGTATCCCCTCACTGCTAGTCCAGCGAATCAAACATGGCGAAGTAAAACTATTACCGCATTAAATGTCAACAAACACAGCCCGAACTGACTGAAACAAGAGGCTTACTGATAACAGGAAGGTCCATCTCCAGCCCAACGTGCTCAAGGAGTTTGAATCCATCCATGTCAGGCATGTGGACATCGCTTAAAACAATATCGAAACCATTTTTCCTCTCCCGTAGTAGCGATAGTGCAATCTCTGCTCGATTGCATTTGGTTACTGAAATCCCCAAGAAAATCGAATCAATTATCACATGTCACATAACGAAAATGCTAAAAATCCCTAGTTCCATGACAGCAAAAATAGCAAGATGTTGAATGTCTATCCACAAGTGCACAAAGGAAGACTAAACTTTTCTACATAAAACCCCCCCAGAACCGTGAAACTAGCCCTTATATCAAGTTAAATAACTTCGAATGCATAAACAATATGTGCTGTCGGAGCAATTTGCCATTATGAACATGACTGATTTCCAAACCTGAAAAAGATAAAAGCTCAAAGAAAACCCTTAAAGACCTCAAATTGACCCCTAAATCAGGTTAAATAGCATTGCTTGAGTACAATTTGCCAAAAAACATAGATGTGCTGTCACACCAATTTGCAGTTTTCAACATGACCCATTTCTAGAAATGAACAAAGTAAAAACTCGGAGAAAAACCTCAAAATTGACCCTTAAACCAAGTTAACACCAAAAAAAGAAGATTTAGTGTCACACCAATTTGTAATTTTCAACATGACCCCATTTTCAAAACTGACCATAATCAGAGCTCAACAAACCGACCCCACACCCCAAAAGAACAACAATTGGCCGCTAAATCAAGTTAAACAGCATCAATTACAGAAGAATTTCCAAAAGGAAGATGTGTTGTCCACCAAGTTGCAATTTTTAACAGAAGTACAGAACCCATTTCCAAAACTGAACTAAATCAAAGTTTTCGCTACAACACGAATTAAAAAAAAAATATCTGAAATTGACCCCTAAATCAGGTTGAATAACTTCAAATGCATAAGGATAAGCAAAACGGAAGATGTGTTGTCAGACCAAACAGCAATTTTTGACCTAACCCATTTCCAGAACTGGACTAAAGCAAAGCTCAAAGTACTAAATCAAGTAATATTATACCCAAATCTCAGTGGGTTTGGAAAACTGGTTATATCTATTCATTGATTGCTATGCCCATAAAGAAAAACCTGTGTATAAAGCAGAAGAAAAATAATAAATCATCAACCAAATAAACTATATACCATGCATCGGCATAGCAAAGGACAATAATCTTGAAAAAAAAAAAGGGGATTTCCAAACTCCAAATAATGATGACAAAAACAGAACTTGAGAGAACCCAAATAGCTAAATCTCAACAAAACTTCAATTGGTTCAACCGTTCAAGGTTGATTATAACTGACCATATACTGATTTTATGTGTATGCATATGGAAATATACCTTGGTAGAGGCAGTTCCTAAGCATTTTCTCTAAGATCATGAGACAAGTGGGGTCGTCGTCCACAACAAGTACCCGGAGACCCACCGGGAACTGGTCGGAAACTGCATCGCCGGAGTTCCAAGACACACCATCGCCGGAGTTCCAAGACACACTACAGCTGGGCATCGACATGGATTTCAGTTCAACTCCACATGCACACAAGGAACACACAAATACCCAATTCAAGAAATCCCAAGAACTTCAACAGAAGAAGTCATAGATCTCAGAAAGAGGGTTGATTGCGAGGGAATTTGTTCTCTAGAGAGAGATAAAGTGGTTTCGTACAAACTCTTCTGTTCTATGTGAGATTGGAGACATGGTGTGTGTCTGCTTGAACAAGTTCTTTTTTTTTTATGGAAAAAAAAATGTTGTGGGTTTTCCTTTTATGCCAAATTGTTTATTCCTTTTATTGAGAATGGGGCTCTCCGTTGAGTGTGGATCCAGCTCATGTGTGTGTGCTTATTAACTAACCCCACGCCAGCCAGCCAATACCAGTCTAGAGAAAATTTCTCTTTCAACCCTTATAGTTTAGTATATGTGGGAATTTTCCCTATTATCTTACTAACCTTCATTTATTTCCACGTAATTTGTCGTGATTTATACACCATTACGTGAGAGTAGATCTGTACTCTATATTAACGCATAGTCACTGATCGTGAAGAGGAACGTGGAAGCGACATGTGGCATGAGTTTTTTATTGCTCTCAAAATTATTAAGTACAATCTTACTTAATCTAAGAGAGTAATTTCTAAAAAATTAAAAGTCAAACGAAAGATAATTTGGGAAACTTGATGACCAACAAATATGGAAATTTTCTTATATATAGCCTATAATCTATAATTTTTTTGTAAATTTCGCGCATTGCACTGGTTGATTTCTAGTAATTTCAAGGCAAAGCTAGTAACTACAATATTGTTTATGTAATTGTAGCGTTACTATTTTTAACTTCTAGCTGTTATTTCTCTCCAATCCTCGACCTTCACTCTTCCCTCCTGCTTGGTTGTCTTGTGCACTTTTTGGTTATCGGCAAAAAAAGGTTTTCATATCATTAAGATCAAGTTGTCTCGCGCACTTTGCACTTCCCCTACTTGGCAAGTAGAGTAGTTTTTACAACTTCTTGATAATCAAGGCTGTAATATGTTTAACTTGTAGAACAACTAAAACTCAAAGTGATAGTAAAATGAAAGCTAGGGCAATTATCAGATTCACTAAACTATAGGGGATAAAGTGAAGTTTGTCCAATCTGGATCAAATCCACAATTGCCTTTAATCATTGATACATTTCTGTTTTGCAGATGTGTTAACTTTTTAACAGCCAATTGGATTCTGAGTTACCAAAACAACATTCAATCCATTGAAGTTCGCACAGTATTGCCGTACTATGTTCGGTGTCTCTAGAAAAAGGGGAAAAAAAGCAGTGATAATGCCAAATCCATTTTTGTTGGTGTCAAAACTATAGTGTAAAAAAGGCTTATACCATTTATATGCATTAGAGTTTTGGTATCAACAAAAACAGTTTTAACTCCAACAAAAATGATTTTGGCATTATCGATCCCAAAAAAATTGCCAGACACAAATCCAAATGATAGTAAAATCCTCTAAATAATGTCGTGGATTCTACCATTACTTGTAAAAAGAAATGTAAAAATGAATAGAGTGGATGTTTTCCTAGCAATGCTCGTCTCCGAACACATTATTCCTTTTTTTGAAAGAAACTACTGTATCATCTTATTCTCTTTTGGTAACGTAGGTTGTCTCGGGTCAGTTTGTGCGCATATCAGACTAATTCTTACCATTCCTCCATTTCACACACTTACGCGTGGAGTGAGGTAAAAAAACTACTGTCCAGAATTTCTACTTCCTGATTTGTCTGGAATTGAGGAAATAAAAGGATTTGGAAAACTACTCATATTTTGAGAACATGCACTTCTTCTTTTTTTTATAACCCAATAACCGGGTCAGTTTGCGCGCACCTCAACTAATTCTGAGGCCTTGAAGATAATGATTGGGCATAACCTCCCGTGGCTCCAAGGTTTAGAATATTTAGCCTCCACGGGAATGGAACCTGTGACCTCAAGGAGGAGCACATATTGCTTTCTCACAACCACTTGGCTAAACCCCTTTGGGTTGAGAACATGCACTTAGGGCGTGTTTGCAATAGCTGTAGATGCACATTTTAAATTTTAGCTTCAGATTTTGGTGCAAATAATAAATTTAATATCTAATAGATTTCGAAAAACATGTTTACTATAGCAGTAAAATTATGATTAAAATGCAGTAAAAACTGGTACAATTTATTGTAAAAAATTCAAAATCCAATTTATGTAAAACTTGAAGCTTAAATCTTGTCCGAAAAGCTAGAAAAAAACTATCCAAAATTCAGCTTTAGAATTTTAAGAATTTTAGTATTACGTTCAGAGACTTTTCTTTGCAGTCCGAAGCAGAATTTCATGTGTTATCGACTGGGAGAGAGAGAGAGAGAGAGAGAGAGAGAGAGAGAGAGAGAGAGAGAGAGAGGAGTAGGAGTGCATGCATATTCTCTTTAGGAGGACCTTTTCTCCATTCCAATGACTTTAACAAAGTGGGTGGCGTCCCAATACCTATGTCAGCTTCAAATTCCATGTCAGCAGCTTCAGATTCCCATAAAAGCTGCAATACTCTCTATGAGCTTTTCAATCAATTTAATAACTAAAAACTGTAATTGGTTAAATTATGCATGATTATAACTTTGTTTATTGTTGTTTTGGAGGGTTTAGCTTTTTATGGAGAAGAGAGAAGATTGAGAGGATAGATGCTTTCAAGGCGGCCAAACAAGAATATTTGAGTTCACGCGTTTTTCTACATTCTAGCCTACATTATTATTATTATTATTATTATTATTAGTAAATAAACAAATCATCTTCGATCGATGCTCAATTTTTATTTCTTTTACAAACTTAAATTCAATTTTATAATTGCAAAACGCAAACTTAAACAAGTGGTTTAGAATGAAAAAACAGAACATGCCTGACTGGAACTGGAAATAAAAAATTTATTGTAAATATTGAGGTTTTTGCGGGGTGGAAATTAACATGACATTTGGAAGAAATGTCTATGCTAACTTCGATAAGAAGAACTTTAGACTCTATTACGGGTAAGAAATAATTTTGGAATAAAATTTTGATTTAGGTGACCGACGGAACGATGGAATCTGACATTGTGTTTGAATGCCATAAAAAGAAAGAAAAGAGGAGAAAAACTTATGAAAAGGAAAGTTGAACATGTCATCGTTTTGTGTTTTTTTATATGTTTTATCAATTTTTAGTATTCATGAGATTGTTTTTATTCTCTTTCCGTTTTTGTGACCCTTTCCATAGACGGCAAGCAATTTTGAGGATTGTATATTTGTAATGGACCAGTTAAACATTAACCCTAAAATTTTGGCCAAGCGGGCATCAAAAATTAAATAAGTGCTTGTTCTTCATAACGTCGCGTATCCAAATCCCGCAAAAGTTAAACATTCTAAACATTAGGGTCACTGGAAGGTTTGTCGGACTGTTAACTTCTCAGAGTCCCAGAATTAATGGAAATGTTCGCAAACTGGTCCGGATATTTGGTTATTACGATGAAGTGAACATTATTTTTCCAGCCGGTCAAAATCAGTAAAGCAACGTGAGGAGTTGGACTATTGGAACGCAGAAACCGGACGGACACGTGGTGATTTCAGTTTTTGGAACCGTGGGCCCTTCGAAGATGTAAAAGAAGCCAATAGGTTGCCGACTTAGTGGACCAACGCGGAGAGTGAGGTGGGCTGGGCCGGGCTGGGCCCTAACTCCTTCCTGTCTTTCCAATCACGGGCCCCCCGATAGTCACGTACTTGCGCCTTTCAAACAAGAACAAGAGTTTAAATTCTTTTCGCCGAAACCGTGATTTTTCCGTCATCGTCATTGTAATTAATTATGAGCTTCAGCATGCGTCTAGTGCCCATAGAGTCATATACATTCATGAAAAAAATTAGAGAAAATGATGGCCAAGGACGCATTTTGATAATTAATACCTTCATGTTCTTGACGGGTATTAATTATCAAAATATATTATGGGCCGTCATTTTCCCAAAAAATTAAATTGATTAGACATCAAGAAATATATAAAGATTTGAATTTTAATAAATGAAAAAATATAACCACCTTCCGGTCTTTCCTATTATGGGCCCCGATACTCATGCATATGTCCCTTTTAAATAAAACATCTTTATCAACTAGAAATGCTCAAAGTTATTATTCCATGCCCCTGTGGTAATACGTGGCGGTGTCTCAAACTCTTCTCTATCACACATTTGTATAGATTCCACATACTATGTGTTGGAGACCACAAAGATATAAGGGTGAAAAAATAGTAAAACATCTTCATCAACTAGAAAGGCTCAAAGTTATTATTCCATGCCCTTGCGGCAATATGTGGCGGTGTCCCAAACTCTTCTCTATCACACATTTGTATAGATTTCACGTACTATGCGTTGGAGACCACACAAATATGGGGTGGAAAAATAGTTTGGGGTACCACGTACACAAACCTTTACACACACATCAAGATACATACATATACTTCAAATACACATTGAACACACTCAGATTCTACAAGTTCCAACACTACGACGTTGTTTTTAACTAAAGATCTTGCTTCGAACTTGGCATAAAGGTTTAGCTGTACTGAAAGAAATCATTCTTGTAGTTGGCTAGTTGCGGGAAAAGAAAGTAACTTCATGCCAAAAATTAGGTTTTGTGACCTTTATAGATGGGTTTGAAAAGCTCTGAGTTTTACCACTCGAAGCCCTGTTATTGAAGACGGTTAGAGCTTTCTCAATAAAGGAATGACTAGTCATTGAAAGATGTAGTAAAATTTATAGAGGAATGATTTATTGTTGAAGTTGTTATTTAACCGACTATTTCGTATGTATGTAAGATCGCTTTTAGCCATCGATGGAAAGCAAAGATGCCAATTGAAAACATCTTGAAAAATTTAGCTCGATCTTACAAAACTGTAGTCCACAAAAAAGTTGGCCTCTTAATTGCCAAATATTTACTACTATGCAATTCTTGCACAATCACTCATCCACACAAATATTACTACAATCACTATATCGTGGACAAATTTGTATTTGCATTTGAAAAAATTCCATTCTATTTCTTTAAGACCCAAATAAGGGAAGGAAATTTTAAAATTTTCATTTCCACTTTTTTGCACAAGTTCCAAACACGCCTTAAATATCATTATTTGCATAAAATTACATGCGGCAAGAGTCGAAATCAATATAGAGTGCTCTGATTAAGAAGAACAACAATCAACTCTAATCTTGCTGGTCGTGACAAAAGGGAATGGGAGGGGCTGTAGTGCACCCCCGTACTATACCATGTACGTAGCGCGGTCAATTCGGTCGTCCATTTCGGCATAGAAGGTTCGGATTTAATTCGAACTCGTACAAATTCTAATCGTTCATTGTTTAGATGAAAATTTGAGTCGTCTATTGTCAAAATAAATGACCAAATTAGCAGTACTACACATGTAATGCAGGAGTCCACTACAACACCCCGGATCCAACAAAAAGAGTTTACCTATCAACTACCAAATATTTAGTACTACACAAATCTTCTACAATCTCTCACACAAATATTTTTACACACTTTATTCATGCAGAGATCCACATACGATACGCCGCGAATGAATGAGTGGTCGTGAATGTTTGTGTACTCGGCCATTTAAGATTTTTTGTTTCATAAGACAACGTTGTCAGGTTACCTGTCCTCCACGAGAAATTATTTGTTGTCTTTGGGTGGTGCCTCTCACCAATAAAAATTTGTTTGATGGGAAAAATTGTCCGTAAGAAAATCTAGTCCTATTTGAGGCATTAAATTCACCAATAATGCTATTCACACAAAAATTTACACAACTTTTTACATACCTGTGGGGCACAACATAGTAGTGTGTGTGGAGCTCACATATATGTAAGAGATTGTGTTTGGTGTTGTTTTTGAATTGTTATGTGAGTATCATTTTTGTAAATTCACTGACACACGTTTTTCTCTCTCCACTAGACACACCGTTTTCTCTAAAATTAAGTGTTCCAAATTTCAATTCGTTTGAATCATGAGAAGATTTTATTTTTTTTATTATTTAATTTTAAAGGGTCATAATTAAAGAAACTTCATTCCAAAAATTAGGTTTTGTGACCTTTATAGATGGGTTTGAAAAGCTCTGAATTGTACCACTCGAAGTCCTGTTATTGAAGACGATTAGAGCTTTCTTAATAAAGGAATGACTTGTCATTGAAAGATGTAGTAAAATTTATAGAGAAATGATTTGTCGTTGAAGTTGTTATTTAACCGACTATTTCGTATGTATGTAAGATCGCTTTTAGCCATCGATGGAAAGCAAATATGCTAGTTGAAAACATCTAGAAAAATTCTCGATCTTGCAGAATTGTTATCCACAAACGATGGTAGCCAAATTAGTGGGCTATAATCACACTAGTCGTGCCGAAAAAAGTTAGCCTCTTAATTGCCAAATATTTACTCCTCTCTCCGTTACTTTTTAAGTGTCATATTTCGTAATTCCAACTTATTAAAAAGATATTATCATTACACCATTCACATCAATTTTTATCTCTACTTTCCCTCCTTACCCTCTATGGAAACATCATCATTACATTTTTACTCACTAACTTTTTAAAATGGAATCTACTTTTAGGGGCAAAATGAAAAATTCACCAACTTTTACTCACTAACTTTACAAAATGGACACTTATTAAGGGACAGTTTAAAATGGAATACTAGAATCTAAAAAAAAGACGGGGGAGTACTATGCAATTCTTGCACAATTACTCATCCACACAAATATTACTACAATCACTATATCGTGGACAAATTTGTATTAACATTTGAAAAAATTCCATTCTAGTTCTTTAAGACCCATATAAGGGAAGGAAATTTTAAAATTTTCATTTCCACTTTTTTGCACAAGTTCCAAACACACCTTAAATATCATTATTTGCATAAAATTGCATGTGGCAAGAGTCGAAATCAAGATAGAGTGCTCTGATTAAGAAGAACAACAATCAACTCTAATCTTGCTAGTCGTGACAAAAGGAAATGAGAGGGGCGATAGTGCACCCCTGTACTACACCGTATAGTGTGGTTAATTCGATCGTCCATTTTGGCATAGAAGGTTCGGATTTAATTCAATCTCCTACAAATTCTAGTCGTCCATTGTTTAGATGAAAATTTGAGTCATCTATTGTTAAGATGAATGACCGAATTAGTCGCACTACACATATAGTACGGAAGTGCACTACAACACCCGGGTCCAACAAAAAGAGTTTCCTATCGACTACCAAATATTTAGTACTACACAATTCTTCTACAATCTCTCACACAAATATTTTTACACACTTTATTAACGCAGAGATCCAGACACTACGCCGCGAATGAATGAGTGGTCGTGAATGTATGTGTACTCGGCCATTTAAGAATTTTTGTTTCATAAGACAACGTTGTCAGGTTACCTGTCCTCCACAGCTGACTTTATGAACCTCGGACCCAGAGATCTTGTCCGAATCGGATCGTAAGATTCGTAACTGTGAGTTCTTTCCCGCCATTGAAGTAAGTCTTCTCTCTCGACCACCCATAGGTCGTTGGCCATTTCCGAAATTAACTCAAACCCAGTGTCCATATACGCCATCAACATATACATATACATATATCTCCGCCGTACCATTAAGGTTGGTAGAGAGACAGAGAGAGTGAAGAATCTGCGCATATTTTTTGAGTTTAAAATTTGACAATTTCTTAAAACAAGACCGTAAGAAAGAAATTAATAGTGAATCCCTAGTTACGGGCTCATGACATGGATAATATGTCTTTAATTAATTTAAGAACTAGTAGAATTGTGCGTAAGCTGGCTAAGATACTGTCGAAAAAAAAAATGCAAAGAACCCCCCTGCTCTTTCTCTTACTTCTTGCTCTCCGTACAGTCTAACCTTTGTTTTCAAACCCAGGTTTTTGGGGATTATTTATGTAAAGATTTGAGCTTTGTTAGTTAGAATACACAACCGAAATAGAAAATGGACCCAGATTCTTGGTGCACTCGTCCATCTCCATCTGGTTAGTTCAAATGCCTCTCACTTTGTATGCAGACCTGTTTCACGGAGGGGAAGATGTTGATGAGCGACGTCGGACTGTGCTGTCACGTTGATGAAGAGCCATGCGGTCGAGGCGAAAAATGAGGTACTTTGAATTCAAAATTTATTTTTTTTTCAGGAAAAACTCTTTGCACACTGGAAAACCATTAGCTTTCAGTGATTTTGGCAAGGATTGACCTCCTGACCCCCCTGTGGAAGTTAACAATGGTGGCAACTGAAATAGCCCTGGTTGGTTAGTAGTGGTCGAATATTGAATCATGTTTTGTCAAGGTTTTCTTATTTAGAGCATTTCCTACGCAAAAACCACTTCACCCTTTCCCCATTCATCATCTTCTACTGAAGTTAATACATTGCTTATCTAGTTACCTGGCCATCGAAGCGAATTTCTTAGTGAAGTTTTTGAACATTAATGAAACGTCTTTACCTGGACGTGATAGAAATGATTACTTACAAAGTCTTCTATAAATATATATATATATATATATATATATATATTTTGCTGAGGGACATCTAGAAATTACGCAATCAATGACCGAGATTGCATTATAAAGGTTGCATCTTGGTTTCCTGTCTAGTGTGCAATGCCAATAACCATTTCCGGTGAGAAATGGTAACTTTGGATTTCGGGTTGATAAACAAAAAATGTTGGTTTGACTATCTTTCTCTAGTCATCTTTTCTATATGCTAGGAATGGATGTGTAATGTGTGCTTGTTGAGCTACACAAATTGCATGTTTCCACAATTAATCCTAATTGAATTGTCAATGTGTGCAGGTATGCCCAGTTTGTGCAAAACGAGTAGGGATGGATTTGGTTGGCCATATTACCATGCAACATGGAAGTCTTTTAAAGATATCCTTTTTATTTGCCCGATGTTATACTTTGGCTGCTTCATATGTTTTCACTTGGTGGTGTGCTCTTGTGTTTGTGGCATGGCTTGCGAAACATGATGTTGATCTATGGAGTATGGACAAACTTTTGTTTACATTATTTCCTTTGTCATTAGCTTAATCTTAACCAGTCACACTAGGGAATTGTATTTCAATGTAATTCGTATATCCTAACAATGTCATTAACTGTGA
Organism: Rhododendron kiyosumense; assembly: GCA_019656275.1. NCBI lineage: Eukaryota > Viridiplantae > Streptophyta > Magnoliopsida > Ericales > Ericaceae > Rhododendron > Rhododendron kiyosumense. Next base: position 140,348 of record BPLS01000198.1, on the reverse strand, counting down.
ATCCAAGGATAACGAATATTTGCCGATGATTATGAGCTCTCATCATTCTGCCTGTTCACCAGACTTTGCCTTGTATAATGATTTCCTAGGAAAAGCAACCCACTCATTTGCTCACTGCTGTGCAAGCTTGGACTTAGTGTTGTTATGACTATAACGTAAGAGTTTTCCTTTAATGTTTGATTTCGTTCAAGGAAGTAGACTGATGTTCCTTGACTTGAGGTTACGTGCAGCGCAAGTGGAGATTTCGGAAGATTGGGTCTAATTCGACTCTTTCTATACCGAGAAAAGAGCTGCATGAAGGAAATCTGCAATCTCTTCTTGGTGGTTCTCAGCACTTGGTTTCATCCTCCAACACCAAACCTGATCCATTGCTGTCCTCGTTTATGTGCAATCTTCCTGTGGTTGAACCTGAGCTTGTAAGCACACAACCCCATTCTATAGAGGAAGCAGGATTGACGAAGGAAACCTCAAGTGAGGATTCCTCGCATAGGTAAGAGAACTGATGTTATTCGTGAACTCATTTTTGTTCTTGGTCCTCCATGAATTAGAATTCAGAAATAGATGAGAAACTAGAACGTGCTGCGATTAAGAGTGGGTCTTGACCCCGGAGAATTTAATTCCAGCGGAATGCAGTTCAGTGCTCATACAAGATTATGTGATAATCCAATGACTAGTTATGTCGCTTAGGATACTCCATGAACTACCGAATAAACTAGATGCTCACGTTTGGTGTGGGCCGCACACTCAACAACTACCTAGTCTACTGCAAAGCAGTTGGGTTTATTGCTAAAGCAGGAGGACATATGCGACTGTTTAGGAGACCCATTTATGGTTTTTCTTTTAGAAATGGCAGTTCCTTGCTACTGGCTGAGAAAGTTGCGAGTTGAGTGATGATCAGTATGTTGCACATTATGAGTTTTATTTGAAAATAGTTTCCGTTGGTTTATTTTTTTTGTGCAAAGACTATCTAATTCCAATTTCCTGCGACAGAAATATCCATCAGTCTCCCTTGTCAGACAAGGAACAAGAAGATAGAGCTAGAAGATGTGAGTTTGTCAAAGGGCTGCTGCTATCTACTTTCCTGGATGACAATTGAGTAGAGTAAGAATGAGAAACTCTTGGCTGATATCCTAGAAGTAGCGCACTTCATTGCTGGAACCGTAGTTTTGAGGAGGGGAGTCGGTAGAGAATCCAGTTTAACACATTGTTATGGGTGGAAACAGTGAGAGACTTGATTGATTAACATTGTATTACCTATTGTATATGTAAAGCGTACATGGATATATATTGGAAGATGGAAGAAGATGTAGTTAATTCATATGCTGCCTAGCTTTTCTCCCTATCCAAGCTTACTTCTGCAACTGCCCATTTGACTCTTTGTCCCCCGTTTTTCCTTTGAAATTCTGTATGTTTAGATCTTGATAATTAGCTAAAGAAAACTGGCTCAGGCTGCTCAGCTACATGTTAGTGTATCTTGTAGCCTCAGGTATGATACGTTGAGTTTTGGAACCCATGAAACTACCACCTAGTTTAGCCCATGTACGTTTCTTAAGAGGATTGGGTTTTATGGTTTGGAAGTTGATGAACTAGTAAATGGGCTTAAATTGCTGCAACCATTGTTGATACATTTCAGCAAAAACTCTTTGATGAGATGTTATTGAACAAAAGCCGCCAATGGGCAAATAACAGTTGCCTTGAATGCAATCATAGATATTTACTTATTTGGCAACATGGTGATTAATCGGCAGAAAGGTGGTTAATCTGAGGTTCTACTATCAGAGAGAGAGAGAGTTGTAAAAGAGTGAAATATTTTCGGCCAACCCTTTGACTGCATTGATTCACAACGGGAAGCAAGGTGAAAGGAGTGGCATTGCAGCAAAAAATTGGGCAAGAAATCCTTCTGACTGGATTTCTATGGTCATCAGAATTTCATTTTCTTTCATACACATTCATAATTTGAATACGTACTTTAGACACACTAGCAGTCAAATGAAAATTGAATGCACAAGCATGCTTACATAGGCAAACATGCTCTTTTTTATGTTTCAAACCAAAGGAAATTACAATTGACAAATATTATGCTCATGCATTTCTGGCACAATGCATTTAGATTCATTCAGTTGGTGTGAACTTGTAGGAGGCATAGGAAAGCGTGCCAAGCTGCCAGCTATTGTGGATTAGTTCCGCTTTTGCATTTTCACCCGCGGCACCAATGGCTACATGCAATGGATAGAAGTGGTCTGGCCTCGGGTGTGCCGCTTTTGCATGCGGTGCTCTCTCTTCGTAGTGGTTGACATCTTCATACCTACAAGAAGGAATAACAAGTCACTATTAACCCACTAACATTGCCAATGACACCCAAAAAAAAATAAAAAAACCAGAGTATCTAATTGAAACATGTAAGTCGTATAACAATATCATGCGAAATCAACATATACGCATCCTACCATGTTTTGTTCCTTAAAAATGGAACTTGTAACGGTATCTGCTTCATACAGTTAATCAACATATACGCATGCTGCCATGTTTTTTGGGGCATATACGACCAAACTGCTCAAAAGACAAACTTGTTTGAGCAGACAAGAACACACCAGCCATGGTGTCTTATGTACTTTAGGAATATTTTTTTGACATTAGTATTAAAGGATGTCAATTTACTGCTCTGATTAAGTCCCCTTAACCCCCAAAATTGGCCAGTTTTGGTGTTTACCCCTAGGATTTACTTCTCATTCTTAGCTTTTTGGGTTTCCCTATAAATGGGAGGGTAATGTATGCCTTCATTGGTTCTTGTTTGATATGTTCTGCTCAAAGACATACTGTAATATCTATTTACCCAAAAGAAAGAAACACTTGTGACATAAAGCTAATGTTACCTTCCATCGAGAAGTGCATCTTTGAGCCATGTATCGAACTCCAAAGCCCAAGAAGGAACGGAACCATCGTCGGACAGGCTTAGGGCCCTCAAGTTGTGAACGGCGGAACCAGAACCAATAATGAGGACACCTTCCTCCTTGAGAGGAGCCAATGCCTTTCCAAGATTATAATGGTAAGTTCCATCCCTATTCGTCTGGACGGAGAGCTCGCACACTGGGATATCAGCTTCTGGGAACATGAGCATGAGTGGCACCCAAGCTCCATGGTCTAGCCCACGCTTTTTGTCCACACTCACCTTTTGGTGCCCTGATGCCATTAGTAATTCTTTCACCCTTGTCGCTAATTCTGGAGCTCCCGGTGCTGGATACTTGAGCTTTTGGTATCAGAAGAAACAATGGAACATGAGTTTCAGATATACCATAGCAAAACTTGGAACAATGGCTCCTTCTTTACAACAGTAAAAAATCGAAAGGTATAGACTTGAAGATTTGAACTATTTTGAGTCAATTGTAAAACTTAGCAATTGCAGTGTTTTCCAGTCCAGTAGTTGGGTTCAAATAACATTTGAGATATAGAGTCAGTTCAGACTCAAAATCTACATACTCGTTATTCCTTAACGTACTTTTTGGAATCCATGTGCGCGACATGTTTTTAAAAAGACCCTTGATGGATTTTCAGAACAGGATTCGCACACGAATTTATACGATTCATTAATAACCAACATTGATGCAAAGCACATAATACAAATTTACAAAGCAGCATATACAATATATTTTGTGAACACAACCCAACAAGTAATATTCAGTGGTCTTGGGATATCGCCACGTGGTGCCCCAGGCCCTTCTCCCACACACATTGTGGTGGGGTCCATACACTTTCTATTGGGCCCCACCACAATGTGTGGTGGTACACCAAGGGCATAGAATAATCTTTCCAACTCAACAACAATAGGCATCCTTTTTAATTAAATATTTAAATGCAAGATAGGCAAGGTAAGGTAAGGGAGGAGGATACAATGTCAACATCCTACCTAACTTGACCCCAAACCATCTGGCCCCCGCGAATAAGTACTAATAGTAGAGAGAGTTCTACGTACACGCAGAGAAAACTAATGAAGAAAATTCATAATCAGTGAGCAATTGTCTGGGGACAAGAAAAATGGGTTCAACTCCTCCCATGCTCCCTTTGATGATCAAAATTCTTCAAATGTTTAGAGATCGTTGAAAATATAGTCAACAATGACAACAATTAAAAATTTTAAATATAATTTTGTAACAGATTTATCCTAGAAAAATTATGTTTATGTTTGCATAACGTATCAGGGTATGATGGTAACATGTGTTACAATCCTGAGTAGGAAATATGTTTGCTTAACTTATCACGAGATGTGTTAGAATCTTGTGTGGGCTGATAAACGAATCAACCGCTCATGTTCGCTAGTTAAAAATTTGTTTGAGATAGGTTGCTACATAAACAAATTAATCTTGAACATCTTTTTGGAGCTCGTTGAACTTTCGAACCATGCTTGGACTAATTACTAATGCTTGGCTCATTCTACTTATGATGTTTTGAAAAATTCAAGACACTCATGATTGGCTCGATTAGAGCTCATTCGTCTCTAAATAAGCCATGCTCGAACATAGCTCTTTGGCTAGTTCGATTCGTTTGTTGTTTTTTACAAGCTCGCTAGAGATTCTGATCAAGGGCGGAAGTGAAGGGAGGCTACTTGGGCTGTAGCCCAGGTCTCCTCCCAAAAACCCAAAAAAAAAAGAAGAAGAAGAAATTTATATGTAAAGTTACAATCTAAATTATTTTAGCCCGATCCATCATCCCATTCAGCTCAACCCACCATCCAAAATTCAGATCGTAAGTATCCCCCTATTTTGCAAAACACTGGCTAATGTGCTTAGATTTGTACTTCTATTGTTAAATGCAGAGCACTAGTGCTTAGATTTGCTCTTATATATGTTGTTAAACGTAGAGTATTGGCTTGATGTGCTTAGACATTGACCGGTGTGCTTAGAATTTTGTTGATTTAGTTTATGTAGAACATTGGTTGATGTGCTTAAATTTTAAAATATTGGTTTGTACAATCTTACTCTTTTAGGTTTAAATTACAATGGAATAACATTAAAAATCTGGAGCATTTTTTTAGATTTGTTGATGTTCAAAGTTTTTTATGGGAGCATTTTTTTCATATTGTCCGTATGCATTCACTGTTTTGCCCACCGAAAAAAATTTGAGTTAGCCCAGGACAGAATAATTTCTTGGTTCCGCCCTTAATTCTGATCATTAAAACAGGCCCAGAAATGAAAGATGAAAACTGGACATCCAAGAAAAGGAATAAGAACCTTGTACATCTCTTGGGGGAAGTTGTAGAAATCATAGATGGTGTCGCAGGTGCCGGAGATAGCGTTGACGGCGGGGTAATCGGTCTCCCAGTGGCCGGAGATGATGAGGATGGAGGTGGGCGGTGGTCTTTGTACGCCGCCGTATACGGTGTCCCTGAACGATTTCAAGAAACCTCTGGCCGGCAACGAATCGTCGATGGAAAGCGTTGGCGACCCATGTGATATGTAGTATGTCTCCTTCACCTTCGCCTGCACCATATCGCTCTCTCTCTCTCTCTCTCTCTCTCTCTCTCTCTCTCTCTCCAACAAAGTACGATAGAATACTCAAACGGAAACAAACAAAGAGATAAATAAATAAAGAGGGACCGGAAAACGACCACCTACCCCTACCAAGGGGAAGTTTGGTGGGGTGCTGATGCCACGAGGTTTCCACCGGCCGGTTCCAGGGTCGAGTAGTAGTTTTTCAGTTTAACCGAATCACTGAAAGCCTCAGGCCCAGGCTAACTTTCGGGGTTCCCCTGGAGGGAAAATTGTTAATCTTCTTTTAGAACAGAACAAGATCCAAATTGGAACTAGTTTATCTCAACAAAGAGGCGTCGTGTGAAATTATATTAACTGGTGTCTAATCCAACCTGCTTTTTTATGTGATTTATGCTATCAAGAAGCTTGATACTATGAATAGTTTGGATCATCAAAATGGACTTAAGAAGAGTCCACAAATGGACTAATTAGATGATCCAATCAATTTTCATGGACAGGAGAAGATCCTCTTCCGTATTAAATTGAAGTTACGGAGCAATGACTTTTCTCTTTTGAACTGTCTTACCCTAAAAATATGTAGCGTTACATTTATAGGCCCAATGCGGGTTAACCAATATCCAAAAAATGCCATTTTCGCAGCAATTTGGGCGTGCCCGAACGTGTGCATCGAGGTCATCCGCCCCCGCAGCCCCGGCTGACTTCTAAAGGTTGTCTTCGTTTCCAACATTTGGGTTTCAGGCATAGTTGACCACCAGCAAGTTAATATGAAGAATGCTTTAACTATATAGCCCACGCGTGTAGTTTTTTTCCTTGAGGATTGGGAATTAGTGTTTGGAAGTGTGATGGACTAGAAAATTGCTTGTATTGCAACCATTACTCTTATATTTCAGGAAAACTGTTCGATGAAATATTACCGAGGAGTTCATTTTATTGAATAAAAGCCGCGAATGGACAAATAACATTACCCTTGAATGTGAGAAATAGCTACTATTTGGCAACGTTTGATGGTTAATTTGAGGTCCCATGTGGCGTAGTGTCCCGTTATTGTCCTTAAACATAACATTATTTTGTCTTACCTTGACGTAAATTGAAAATCTGAGGATCCTATGATGAGAGAGATAGCATTGAAGTTTTTAGCAAGAAACATTCTTCACTATCTCATTTTGGTCTGTCATAATGTGCCCGCGTGCACGTGCACTAGCAGGTCTTCATATGAAAATTCAGTACACTGTACACAAGCATGTTTACATAGGCACATGTGCTCTTATTATGGCTCAAACAGGGTACAAACTAAACGAAATTACATTTGAGAAATATATGCTCATGCATTTCTGTCACGAAGGATGAAGGTTCACTCGGTTGTTGTGAACTTATAAGAGGCATAAGAAAGTGTACCAAGGTCCCAGCTATGGTGGATAAGTTCGGCTTTTGTGTTTTCACCCGCGGCGCCAATGGCTACATGCAGCGGATAGAAGTGGTCTGGCCACGGGTGTGCTGCTTTTGCATGCGGTGCTCTCTCTTCGTAGTGATTGACATCTTCATATCTACAACACGAAATAACAAAAGAAACATCATGCCCATGAGGACAGAATTGGTAATTTCCCTTTACGTAACAAGAACAAAATTTAGAACGGTAAACTAAAAGGGCCATAACGCCACGACTGTTTTTTATGCTGCCACAACAATTTCCGTTATCTGACACGACTACCTTGCCGAGGATAAACAAGCGTTCTCTCTCCCCCTTTCCACTTTTGACTTGAACTTTTCTCTCCTCCGCTGCCTTCGCTTGCAACAAAACCAAAGTAACCTCTACTGTCTGGTTTGAGTTCCCGAACACAACAGAAGGGAAAATGCAAGCAAAAAGAAATGTATGCGTACATTGATCAACAAGCATCTTCAATCCCTATAGCTCGAGTTGCAACTTCAATCAAAAACCACAAATGGCCCCCGAATTATACAATAGAGTTGCTTCAAAAGCACCAACTCACCATGAAATCAATTGAAACTTTCCTCTATTCCATTCCAAATTCGATTTCTGCCATTTACCCGCCTATTGGGCCAGCCACGGTTGTCACTGCAAGTTCGAATTTGAGAACACCAAAAATCTCATTGAAAGAGAGAGGGCTTGGTTTAGATTTTCGCTGGGAGCGTATGTAGTTATTGTGGTGGTCGTTTTAAAGGGTTGTTACAGGAAGAAGAGAGTAAAGAAATGAAAAAGCGTGCCCGGAAACAGATGAGATGAGATGCAGGTCCACTCACGAGGATAATGCTGTCAGATGACCAAAATAGTCGTGGCAGAATATAAATGGGTTGTAGCATTATCATCACCGTAAATAAAATTGATCAATCATTTCAAGAATCAAAGTTGCCAAAACCATGCTCAGTGATTGAGCCCATTTTCCTCATCTTGCTGACTCGGGAAGCCCACTTATGGATGGGTAGCAGGTGGTAATCCTAAGCAAAAAGTGTGCTTTTCTAACACCATCTTCCACTCATGATAGTGTTGAAACTTGTTAGTTCCCTCCCAGCAGAAAGCAGACGACAACATGCATTCAAGAAGACTAAAAAACATTTGGATTCTGTTAAGATGTGCTTGAAAGGAGCATGTTGTGCCATTTGAGGAAACAAAAGACAGAAAGAACAGACTCGATCAACCAACTTCCAGAATCCTATAGTCCAGGAGGCTAAAATGCAAAAATTTTACAAAGAAGTTAACGCTAACATGTAAAGCATCTAATCTAAACATAACATAGCATAGAACAGTATCATATGAAATCAAATCGGTGACACAAAACTGTAAGGAACAAAAAGGGGAACTGTACCTGTATCTGTTTCAGTGATTTATTCAACATCTCCCATCTACGCATGATACCATGGGTTTCATAACCAAACTGCTCCAAAGACAAACTTGTTTGAGCAGACAAGGAAGCACTACCAACAGGCTACCACCTACCGTCTACTATATAAAACAACAAAGGAACTGTAGGGCTTTTCCAATATTCAACGCCCTACCTCTTATGCACTTGATCAAATTTGCTCTGGTGTTACTATTAAAGGCAGTGGACAAGTCCCCCTTCACTCTCGGCCAGTTTTCGTGTATTAACCACTAGGATAATCTATTTTCATTCTTTGCTTTTTGTGTTTTCCTGTAACTACAAAGGTATGCCTTCATTGGTTCTCGTTGGATTTTCGTGTATTAACCACTAGGATATTCTATTCTCATTCTTTGCTTTTGTGTTTTCCTGTAAGTCTGTAACTGCGAAGGTATGCCTTCATTGGTTCTTGTTGGATTTTCATGTATTAACCAATAGGATATTCTATTCTCATTCTTTGCTTTTGTGTTGCCTTCATTGGTTTCTTGTTGGATATGTTGTTCACATGGACATGACATCTCATTTGCCCAGAAAAATAAACATACTCCATAAATAAAGCTAATTTTACCTTCCATTGAGAAGGGCGTCTTTGAGCCACGTATCGAACTCCAAAGCCCAAGAAGCAACAGAGCTGTCTCTGGACTGTTGTAGGGCCCTCAGGTTGTGAGTGGCAGAACCAGACCCAATAATAAGGACACCTTCCTCCTTGAGAGGAGCCAATGCTTTCCCCAGATTATAATGATAAGTTCCATCCCTATTGGTCTGGACTGAGAGCTGGCACACTGGTATATCAGCCTCTGGGAACATGAGCATGAGTGGCACCCAAGCTCCATGGTCTAGCCCACGCTTTTTATCCACACTCACCCGTTGGAACCTAGATGCCGTTAGTAATTCTTTCACCCTTGTCGCTAATTGTGGAGCTCCTGGTGCCGGATACTTGAGCTTTTGGTACAGAAGAAATAATGGAACATGAGGTTCAGATGCCATAGCAAGCTTAAAACAATGTTTCCTTGTTTACAACTATATACACTTCCATTGTATAGACTTGAATATTTTGAACTTTTACTCATCAGTTACAGTTTTTCCAGTCCCACACTTTGGGTTCAAATAACATTCCTGATTTTGGGTTAATTCAGACTTAAAATCTACATGCTCAGTTATTTACCGACTCACACTTCTTGGAATCCATTCGCCAAGATAATTTGAACAGGACCCTTGATGGCTTTACCTTTATGGTACAGGATTGCACACAATGAATTTAAATGTTCATTAAACAGACGAAATTCGTGCAAAACACACAAATTTTCAAAGAAGCGTATGCACAAATTTAGGAATCACAACCCAACAACAATAACAATCCTAAATAACATTGAGCTAGGACTATGCTCAAAGTGGATCCAGGTGTTAACAGATTTGTCTGATTTACTCATCTGACACAACAAATCATTAAACTGGAATCTCGGTTGGGCTCCAAGGATCCGGACAAAATCGTCATGGACCGAAGAGAAGCTGCCCCTAACTAATATAGGTTAGGGGTCATCATTATTTTGTACATTCTATAAGTACATCAGTGATTAAAGATTAAGGGTTTCATTCCCCTCCCCATAATCCTTTTGCTGAATGCAAGATACGCAAGGTAAGGAGGAGGAACCAAAGTCAACATCCTACCTAACCTGAACCAAACCCCACCTAGCCCTGACGAAAAAGTCATCAAACAAGAAATAGTGTAGAGAATTCTAGAGAGGCAAAGAGATAACTAATGAAGAAAATTCTTAATCAGCGAGTTACTTGGACACCCAAAAAAAGGGGTTCAGCTCGTCCCAATCCCACTTCGATGATCGGAAGTTCACTGTTCAAAGTTCATCAAAAACATAATCAATCACGTCAAAGTTATGGTGATCGCATATAGATAAAATGATTTTAAAACAGATTTATCTTAGGAAAATATGTTTTTTTTGGTATTGCATTGTGTCCCGGACCAACTTGCGTGTTCCTACTACTAATCTCTCCAGCCTCTCCCAAAACCGTTTCAACAATTACCCATGTGGTGAGGTGCCCAACAATTGCTGGCAAGGACAATTGAAAGTGAGACCTTAGGATGCATGGAGCAACCTAACCTAGGACCGTCACACCACCCTTGGGGTTTGGGGGGAACCTATGTTAGCATAATTTAAGATATACTTTACAAACCTGTCTTAATTGATATTTGATATCCTACGATTTGATTTTTGACATGTACGTAAGTTTATAGTTCATGATGAGCTCTTAAATGTCCAAACAGGACATCAAAGAAAAGGAAGAAGTACCTTATACATCTCTTGGGGGAAGCCGTAGAAATCATAGATGGTGTCGCAGGTGCCGGAGACGGCGTTGACGGTGGGGTAATCGGTCTCCCAGTGGCCGGAGATGACGAGGATTGAGGTGGGCGGTGGTCTCTGTGCGCCGCCGTAGACGGTGTCCCTGAACGATTTCAAGAAACCCCTGGCCGGCAACGAATCGTCGATGGAAAGCGTGGGTGACCCATGTGATATGTAGTATGTCTCCTTCACCTTCGCCTGCACCATCTCTCTCTCTCTCTCTCTCTCTCTCTCTCTCTCCTCCCCCGACGAAGTGTAGGAATGAATGATGCAGAAACAAATAAAGAGGAGCAGTGGAAGTGTACAACTTTTTTTTTTTTGATCCGGTGGAAGTGTACAACTTAATTCGCTCTCAATTTCTTATGCCAACCAGTCAACCACGGTGAAGTTCGGTAGGTCCCTTTCGGTTATTATCAGTGCTCATGGCACCGTAGCCCTAAAACACCCTTCTCTACGAGAGTCTACATTCGGTTCATGAAAGTGTTTATGAATTGTACATATTCACTTACATTTACTTTCATAGACACTTCATGGTCTGGCTGTTCAAAATCCTATCATTTTTGATATATTTAATCATGGGCCCACATGGATTTGTGGTAGAAGGAAGGGTGGGGTCATGGTACTAGGACCACCTAATTAATTTTCAAAAATGTTAAGTTCAAAGAAAATTTATCTTGAAAATGTTCGGAAAAGAGCAACTGATAGTTGAGATTGTAGACGCCCTATTCTGGACTGTCCGGATTATTTTACTTACGGTCTTTAATTCCCCAATGATGATTAAGGTCTAGAACACCCTGAGGTTGTTTATGTGTTCGAGTTTTGAGCATTCCAAGTCTCATTCGAACCATTGACGAACTCCTTTCAAACCCGTCAAGCCAAGACCAAATGACCTCAACAAAACCCTACTTGTTTACGCTAGTACTGTGTTGGCGTGCGTTGGTAAATTGCCACGTATCAGTCATCGACCGTTGACTCAGTTTCCACTGGCGCACACTGGTATCAAGATGGCGTACGCCGGTTAACTTTGGTCAAATCACCACCATTCAACCACGTGCACGAGAGTTTAGCGGCCACCCCAGTACATTGAACAGTAATTTGATGATTGCAAATATACAGAAGTGTCCCATTCTCTCCCACAAACCCTTTCAAGCCAAGTCCTATGCATTTAATGCATGGAGACTCCTCACTCTAATTCAACCAACCCTTAACCCAACTGATTACTGCCCTATCTCAGTCACTCTTCGGGTATAAATACACCCCTTGCATTCATATGCAAGAGGTTACTCTCATTAGAACTCCAAGTCTCTTTTTCTCTCTATTCCTTTTGGTTTCTTGCTTTCTCTCTCTTCTTACCACTTGAAAGATTAAGCTAGAAACCTCTCCATACTCTCTTTGCACCCTTGTCATTCATCAACCATCCCTCAAACCTCAAGCTCAAGCTTGAAGTACATCATCAACCTCAAATCCAAAAGGCATACCACCTTTTGTTTATGTTCTGTTCTGACCCCTGAGGGGGCTGGCAGGGTTAAGGCTAGTAATTAATACCAGTCCTAGCCCTAAAGCTGACCGACAATGTTTCAAGGATCGTGTGAAGTGATAAGTGGCGCACGCCAGTAAACTTAAGCCGTACGCCAACTATGGTAGTATGTGCACCACTAACGTGGGGATCATCTATCACTCATTTCCTGCTTTCATTTTCCTTTCATCACCTTATAGAATGCTAATAACCAGATGCTTTCTGTATTTAGAAATGTTTAGCTGTGTTTTCAAATACCTGCTTTAGTTTGTTTTGGGATGCCTCTGGGACCCTTTTGGTCATGTTCCAGAGCCCAGATAATGCAAAGCCAAGCATGGGACAGACGATATAACTGGCGTACGATCTCTGATGACCGGCATGCGGCAGTTAGATTGAAGTCTAGTGGCTGGCCCTTGCATGGCAGTTAGGCCCTGGCCTCCATTTATTTTCCCCACACTGTTTATGGGGTGTTCTGTTTATTTTCATGTCTTAAAGCCATTTTATCTGCCTGTATCTGTATGTATCCTGCTATATAAACTGCGTGATTTGTCTTGGGTGTGCATTGGTCATTTCAAGAGTCCAGAGGGTTGAAAGCAAAGGTTGTGAGTTTAGGCCTACTGGTGTACGCCAGTCAGTGAATGGCGTGCACAAGTTATACTTGCATGCAGTGGTTTGTCCAATGCATGTTGGCCTCCACTTGTGCACTACACTCCGGACTGATATATTCCAGTTTGCCTAAAAGCTCACAGGCGTTTGTTCTCAATCTATTATATTTCGTTCAAATAAATCATCCCTCACATTTTATCACATAATGTAACTTGTTACAGTTTTAATCCCCTTTAATTGTTCCCCCGCCCTAACTGGCTAAAAAATGATCAACGAGAGAGAAATGCAAATGTTTTATAAAATGTCCGAGTAGAGACCGATCTCTAGATTGGGTGAGAAGGGGTGCCATAAAACCCTTCCCCTCTCGTAACCTGGCTCCCGAACCTCAGATATCAAAGGTGACGACGGTTCAGTCTACAAGTCTCTTTCAAACCAAATAAACGTAACAAAATGTTTCAAGTTCGGTTCCTTGGGTATTTTACCGCTAAAACCCGAGTGGCGACTCTGAATCGAAGCGTTTCGCCGCGCTTTTCCAAAAAAAAGGGTCCGCACCTAATTTTTCATAAAATTTTAGGAGCGCGTGGCCACAGAAATTTACTTTAATGTGTGAGAACCAATCATCAAAATGAATCTCAACCATTGATTGTTTTTTTGGGGACACTTTCGGGGTTAGTTTTCTTTATACAGTACATAGCATTGGTCAATAAATTTTTTTTGAAATGGAGAAGTTGTATTTTTCCACTGATTTGGACCACGGTGGTGTCTATGTACATTTGCTGGATAGTTTTTTGTTTTTTTTCCTTCTTCAATAGGATAAATTGAACCAAGGACCGTACAAGTATTAAACAATGAGATATACTTATAATCTTGTTATTTCATGTTTTAATCAAATCTACTTAGTAAGAAAACCATGAATTAGTCCCGCCCGATGACACTTACATATTCGACTGTAATAGGAATCGACTTCTCTTCAATTCATTAAAAGAGTCTATCGAGCAATCTGAATAACTATGATCTATTTCAAATGATCTATCCTACTAGTACATTACAATTGGTCATTTAAAATTAGTTATCAATGTACTCCCATTAGGAGGAGGAGTTTATGGAAAAAAGAGCTCAGCAGTCACTTATCGCTACTGGATAGACATAAACGGCCAAAAAGACACAAATTATTATTGGTCATTTAAAATTTTTTGCATAAGTAAATTTTTCGCATATGTCATTGACGTTTATACATTATGAATTGTCAGAAATTGTTATTATAAGTTTTTTTTTTTTTCTGCTCGGCATGAATTATTAATCGTTGAAGTTAAAAAGGAATTTCCAAGCTACTAAGACAAACGTAAATACAAGTATAATGTACATGAGTGTTATCTCACCGCCGCACTCATATGTTTATCCTCCAATTGTGATCCGTGACCAATACCGCGTAGAAAATCCTTGTGACTCTACATCTTTTCTGTCCTACACATTCATAATGTGAACACACAATTGTGCACACACACTAGCAGGTCATCAAATGAAAATTCAATACACAAGCATGCTTACATAGGCAAATATGCTCTTATTTATGGTTCAAACAGGGCACAAACCAAAGGAAATTACAATTGCCAAATATATGCTCAGGCATGTCTGCCGCAGTGCATTTCGATTCATTCGGCTGTTGTGAACTTGTACGAGGCATAGGATAGAGTGCCACCCTGCCAGCTATGGTGGATCAGTTCAGCTTTTGCATTTTCACCTGCGGCGCCAATGGCTACATGCAATGGATAGAAGTGGTCTGGCCACGGGTGTGCCGCTTTTGCATGCGGTGCTCTCTCTTCGTAGTGATTGATATCTTCATACCTACAACAAGAAATAACAAAAGAAACATCATGTACACGAGGACAGAATTGATAAGTACCCTTTCCGTGACAAGAACAAAATTTAGAACGTTTAAATAAAATTGATCAATCATTTCAAGAATCAAAGTTGCCAAAACTATGCTCGGTGATTGAGCCCATTTTCCTCATCTTTCTGACTCGGGAAGCCAACTTAAAGACTGACAAACAGGTGGTCATTCTTGGCAAAATGTGCGCTTCTCTAACATGATCTTCCTAAAGAAACATGGTTTTAATCTAGGTAAAATGGATGCAGTGTCCATATGATTTAATAGATTTTAAGCTTTGGAGAAAATGATATAGAATCGAAAAGCTTGCCTATATGATATTGTTGAAATATGTTAGTTCCCTCCCACCAGAAAGCAGACGACGACATGCATTCGATAGGACTAACAAGGGTTTGGATTTTGTTAAGATGAGCTTGAAAGTTGCCTGTTATGCCATTGAGTCAACAAAAGAAAGAAAGAACCAACTTCGTCAACCAAAACCCAAGAAGAAAGAAAGAACCAACTTGATCAACCAAAATCATAATCCTATATTCCAGGAGGCTAACTGCTAAAATCTACAAACAAGTTGGAATGCTAACGTATAGAGCATCTAATTGAAACGTAACATAGCTGTCATAAAACAATAGAATTTGGTGACACAAAACTGTAAGGCACAAAAAGGGGAACTGTAACGGTATCTGCTTCATTCACTTAATCACCATCTACGCATCATACCATGGGTTCTGTGGCACATAAACCCAAACTGCTCAAAAGACGGATTTGTTTGAGCAGACAAGGAAACATTATCAATGGTGTACTAGATAAAGTAAGAAAGGAACTGCAGGGCTTTTCCAATATTCTACGCCCCTACCTCTAATGTGCTTGATCAAATTTCTTTTGGTGTTAGTATTAAAGGCTCTCAGTTTACTTCTGTGGATAAGTCCCCCCTAGCACCTTAACTCCCAAATTGGCCAGTGTTCGTGTATTAACCACTAGGATTTCCTATTCTCATTCTATGATTCTGTGTTGTCCTGTAAATAGGAAGAAGGCATGCCTTCGTTGTTTCTTGTTGATATGTTCTTCACATGGACATGACATCTCATTTATTTATCCCCCGAAAAAACTCTGCACATAATGTAATATTACCTTCCATCGAGAAGGGCATCTTTGAGCCAAGTATCGAACTCCAAAGCCCAAGAAGGAACGGAACCATCGCCGGACAGGCTTAGGGCCCTCAAGTTGTGAACGGCGGAACCAGAACCAATAATGAGGACTCCTTCCTCCTTGAGAGGAGCCAATGCCTTCCCCAGATTATAATGATAAGTTCCATCCCTATTAGTCTGGACGGAGAGCTGGCACACTGGGATATCAGCCTCTGGAAACATGAGCATGAGTGGCACCCAAGCTCCATGGTCTAGCCCACGCTTCTTATCCACGCTCACCCGTTGGAACCCAGATGCCGTTAGTAATTCTTTCACCCTTGTAGCTAATTGGGGAGCTCCCGGTGTCGGATACTTGAGCTTTTGGTATCAGAAGAAATAATGGAACATGAGCTTAAGATCCCATCGCAAACTTAAAGCAACGGTTCCTTCTTTACAAGAGTAAAATTTTAAAGGTAAAGACTTGAACTTTTTTTGAACTTAAGCGACAGTTCGTTCTATACCATCGTAAAATCGAAAAAGTATAGACTTGAAGATCTGAACTATTTTCAGTCAATTGTAAAACTTATCAATTACAGTTCCAGTCCAGCACTTGGGTTCAATTTTCAAATAACACTCTACATACTTGTTAGTTGTTGTCATACTTTATGGAATCCATTCGCGGATATGTTTCAAAAAAGATCCTTGATTTTACAGAAGAACAGGATTAACACACACATTTATGTGTTCATCAACAGCCAAGGTTCATGCAAAACACATACGGATTTACAACGAAGGATATACGAAATTTTTTGCAATCACCACCAAACAACAATACCATTAAATTAGGTCAGGACTGTGTTCACAGTGGATTACAGGTGCCTTAACAGTTTTATTTCATGCCTGTTTTGGATCGATTCAAAAAATTATCAAACGAGATCAACGGTGGCTCCAAGGATCTGCACAAAACCATGACGGACCGAAGAGAAGCAGCCCTAGTCCCTAACTGAAATAGGTTACGAGTCATAATTTTTTCCATTTCATAAGTCGACAATCATTAAAATTTAAGAGAGAGAGAGAGAGAGTTCATTTCACACCCCATATTTCCTTTCGATGAATGCAAGATAAGCAAGTTAAGGGGTAGGATCCAAAGTCAACATCCTACCTAACCTGACCACAAATCGCCTAGCCCTGACGACAAGAAATCGCGTGGAGAATTCTAGAGAGACACAGAGAAGGAAACAAATTACTGGAATTCTTAAAAAGTAGTGTCAGTGATTCTGATCATTAAAGTAGACCCGGAAACAACTAAAAAAGACCAAACCCGAGAAAAGGAAGTACTGTAGTACCTTATACATCTCTCGGGGGAAGCCGTAGAAATCATAGATGGTATCACAGGTGCCGGAGACGGCGTTGACGGTGGGGTAATCGGTCTCCCAGTGGCCGGAGATGATGAGGATTGAGGTGGGCGGTGGTCTCTGCGCGCCGCCGTAGACGGTGTCCCTGAACGATTTCAAGAAACCCCTGGCCGGCAAGGAATCGTCGATGGAAAGCGTGGGTGCCCCGTGTGATATGTAGTACGTCTCCTCCACCTTCGCCTGCACCATCTCTCTCTCTCTACTCTCTCTCCTCCTACAAACGTAGGATGCAGCAACAAGCAAGTAAACAACTAAGAGGAACCGTAAAACATACTCCACTAGTCTAATTAACTTTGAATTTCTCATGTCAACGACCACCTACCGCCGGGAAGTTTGGTAGTTGACGCCACGTGGTTTCCACCGGTTGAAATGGAATTGAATTTTTCCGGTGATTTGATTCTGGAGCATGGGTGCGTCTATGTACATTTCTAGGATGAATTCAGTCGGATAATTTGAACCAGGAGAATTTTACTATAAAATTTTGCCGTTAGTCCCCAAGGCATTAGCGAAGTGACACTTTTGTCCCAACAATTAATTTATAACCACACACAAACTCCTCTC
>BPLS01000198.1:26215-122515 GCA_019656275.1 Rhododendron kiyosumense | reverse complement strand
TGTGTAAGTGTGTGTGATTGCAGAAAAGTTATTTGTTCCAATAAGATAAACTGAACTATGATGATATTGATGAATGATGAGAGTACCATATATTCTACGAAGTTAAATTTATTGTGTGTAAGTGTGTGTGATTGCAGAAAAGTTATTTGTTCCAATAAGATAAACTGAACTATGATGATATTGATGAATGATGAGAGTACCATATATTCTACGAAGTTAAATTTATTGTGTAGGAGTACTAGTTTGCCGTGTCATCTCTGCCTCGCTTTGGGTCAACACCTCCGAAATAAACGAAGGACTTCATTTAGCGACAGAGCCGATTCTGAACTAAAGCCTATGATGTGGCTGCTTTAAACTTATAATATATATATTTTTAATTTCAGGAAGCCCTCCTACTTTTTTACCCCTTATAATAGTCCAACAAAAGGGCCTCATTTTTTATTTTTGCTTCAAGCCCTTGAAAAATCAGGATCAATTTAGCGACCTCGCGATCAATCTCTGAATGATCAAAATAAGGTAAAGCTTAAAGATGAGTTTTATACTCTATTAATTTCTCAGTCCCTCTAGTCGGGTGGGCGTCGACTGGTTTTTCGACCATATCCCGCTAAAAACCATACGTGCGGGTCTCCCTGCGTGCAGCTCGTGCCATTTGAGGTAGCCCAGCCCTGCATTCATTCAAAAATTTTGTAGTGAAACTGAGACTACTTGACCTTGGAAGTTAATTCGTGTGTGTCGCACCGCTAGCTCTATCTATTCAATTAATTTGGAGTAAATTACAGTAAACCCCCCTCAACTAACCCAAATTTTCACTTAACCCCCTCCGACTACAAAACTCAACAGTGTACACCCTCTAACTATCCAGAATTGACACTTAACACCCTTTTGTTAGGTCTTCGTAGGAAAAATACACCGACAGCCGTCTCCGGCCACCGGATGACCGATCCGAGCCGTCCAAAAATTTAAAAAAAAAAAAACCGAGTGGGCTACCGTGGGAATCAACGGCATCCGACGTGCGTAGGTGCTCGATCTAAACACCACATTTAAATTCTTGGGGTGTTTGGATAGAGCACTTACGCACGTCGGATGCTGTTGATTCCCGCATTAGCCCACTCGGTTTTTTTTAAAAAAATTTTTGGACGGCTCAGATTGGCCCCCCGGTGGCCGGAGACGGCCGTCGGTGCATTTTTCCTACGGAGACCTAACAAAAGGGTGTTAAGTGTCAATTTTGGATAGTTAGAGGGTGCACACTGTTAGGTTTTGTAGTCGGAGGGGTTAAGTGAAAATTCAGGTTAGTTGAGGGGGGTTTAGTGTAATTTACTCATTAATGAGTTTGCTTTAAAAATCCTTCCATTTTTGTCAAATGACCCGGCCTGACGGCCTCCCCTCCCTGGCTGGCTGACTCTTCCGCCGTCCGGGCTCCCTTTCCTCCTTATGTTATGCTCCCCCGGCGCAGGCCATGAGGACTTTGTCGAACAATTCTATACGATATTCTAATGTTCCAAACTTTCTATCTATTTTAAATATTGTTGTACTAGTTGTATATGTCGAAAGGAGCTTAATCTGTCATTTGTGGCGGCTATTGGTTGATTCACATATGTTTGAAAGAAAACATAAATGATCAAAACGACACATATCATTATTCAAACACTTCAAATTATTTGCATACATTATTTATACATTCACAATTATCTGAATTTCGTATTAACTTATTATCAATTATTAAGATTATGCGCATGACTCTGTGATCTCAAAATCCAACGAGCCAGCGGAAAATTACTCGAAATGTCTTGTAAGAAACTCATAAAAGTAGAAGCAAGAAACAAAGTACACAGTGCTGAGTTTAACCTTGCCCAGTCTTTATTATCAACAACAGGGGGTGCTAAAGAGATGGGAAAAAAGTAATCATAACCAGCAATTTGAAGATGCCTCTTATTACTCCCATACCACTGTCTAATTAAAACCTACTCTTTCTGACAGGTCTCATCTCCTTCCTCCTTCATTAACCCTTCAGTGTCTTCACTGAAGGACAAGCTCAAGAAAGCACTGAAATCTAACCTCACCCTTTTTTATTAACACCACAGGAGCTAAAGTGAAGAAGAAGAACAAGGAATAAGCAGCATCAACTAGATGCCACTTATTACTCACACCCCACCATATGATCATAACCTACTCTTTTTGACAGGTCCCATGACTCCCATCTCTTTGGCCTTTGCCCTCAGAAGATGCTTCTGCACCTTCCCAGTAGCCGTCTTAGGCAACGGACCAAAAACAATTGATTTCGGAACCCAATAGGCCGGCATCTTAGATCGACAGAACTGTGTTATATCTTCGGCCAAACGCTGTTCGGTTGACTTGTCTATACCCGGCTTCAATGTCACAAAAGCACACGGCGACTCTCCCCACCTCTCATCCGGCCTCGCCACCACAGATGCCTCCAAAATTTTCGGGTGTGCATGTAGTACATTTTCTATCTCCACACTACTTATGTTTTCGCCTCCAGATATGATAATGTCCTTTGACCTATCTTTAACTTCTATATACCCATCTGGATGCTTCACGCCTAGATCCCCAGAGTGAAACCACCCATTTGCAAAAGCCTCCGCATTTGCTTTGGGATTCTTCAAGTATCCCTTCATCACAGCATTCCCACGCAGCACAATCTCTCCGACAGTAGTTCCATCAGCAGGCACAGGCGTCATGTCTTTTGTGTTGACAATATCAAGACCCTCCAATGCAATGTATCGAACGCCTTGACGGGCATGGAGTTGGGCTTGAGTTTCTTGGGGAAGTGAGTCCCATTCGGGCTTCCATGCGCATACAGTGGAGGGGCCGTAGGTTTCTGAGAGGCCATAAGTGTGGGTGATGCGAAACCCAAGTTGGGACATTGTGGATAGGAGAGAAGGGGGTGGGGCCGCACCAGCCGTCATGACATGCACTAAGCGAGGAAGGGGGAGGGTGGTTTCATCTGGAGAAGCGTTCACTATTGTGTTGAGCACAACGGGTGCAGCGCAGAAATGGGTCACCCCTTGGTTGGCTATGGCTGAATAAACTGCCTTAGCTGTGACCTGTAATTGTCAATGACTCCAGTGAGCAACAATTTAGATAGTAGAAGAGCAAGTTTCACTGAATGAATTGATAGCCTCCGAAAAATGCCTTAACTGGAACTAAATTGACCAAGAAACTTCAACCTCGTTTAAGCTCTATGTCTGGTGACTAAGAGGGTAAGGAGGATCCAATGGCATATAGCCAATAGTGTAGGATAAACGAACTCCTGCTCCGAATAATGGAAAATATTCTTCTTCAAGTAAAAGTGAACTTAAGAAACACATACATATCCTACTTGCCAGATCAATAATGTAAGAGTAGTCCAGACTCCAAACCAAGGTCAATTGTCAACCAAGTACCAAACAAGGATGCACTGGTCAATCATCTTTGATATCATTCATATTACTTTCTAATGGTTAAGACCTCAAATGCAGTTATTCAAGAGCAACACAAATAAACTCCACTGTTATATCTGACTGCATCTAATAAATGGATCATTTGGATAGTTTCCCCCTTTTCTTTTATGGATGGGCTCAAATGGATATATCAACAGCTGCAATAGTGAAATGATGTAATTTGTTAAGAGAATCATCAAGTGAAAAACCCAGAGAGTTACCTGTCGAAGGCATATGCTAGTCCCACAAAGAGCTGCAAGTGTCCAGGGGAAACACCAACCATTGCAATGGAACATGGGTAGAGTCCAAAGGTAAACAGCTCCTTCATTCATCCCCCATGCTAGAGCATAACTCAAAGACATGAGATACGCTCCTCGGTGGTGCAAAACGACCCCCTTAGGACTGGCCGTTGTACCAGAAGTGTACCCCAACGCTATGCTATGCCATTCATCCTCTGGTGGCTTCCAAGCAAACTCAGGATCTCCAGTTTCCAAAAACTTCTCATAATCAAGTGCTCCTCTTCCTAAAGCATATTTGAGTGACTTTGGATCACAGCTTTCATCAGCAATGACAATCAAAAGTGGAGACCGAAAATTGCTTTTCGTATTGTTTGCCCAAATTTTCAAAGCTTCCTCTGCCAAGGGGAAAAACTCTTGGTCAACCATTACAACGGCAGCTGATGAATGCTCTAAAAGAAAAGCAACAGTTTGTGCGTTTAGCCGAATGTTGACAGGGTTTATAACAGCCCCAGCCATTGGAACACCAAAATGAGCTTCATAGATTGCAGGGACATTTGGTGCTATTACTGCCACCTGCCAGCATAAATATAGAAGTAAGCTGTGAAAGATTAAAGAACTGGTTTTTGGATCACTAAGTTCACAGTTTCCGAGTATAAGTATATCATGTTTTGGAAAGAATGGCTGTTCCAAAACAGAACTTAGTAACCAGTTTTCAGGTACTTTGGCACTACAAGTACATAAATGAACACACAGACTTCCTACAATTCAAGCCATCCTGCAAATTAAGAAGGCATCTTAATCAATGTGATAAGCACAAACGGTAGTTAAGGCTATAATAAACCCTTCTCAGCATTGACAAGCACAATGGTAGTTAAGGCTGTTAAAAACCCGTTCGCCAATTTCGTTAAAGCCGTCACTTTTTAAGAAATTTTTAGTCTTTAGTGTACTTTGTTCAACTATTTGATCCAACTCTTTCAGATTTTCACACCCCTCTATTCACCTAGAGGTAATAGTTCAATTGTAATCCAAACCAACTGAAATCCTCCCATTTCTAATAAGATCCAGCTAGAAGCATAAAAATACTGTAAAACACTTCCCCATGGATATCAGGTAACCATGTATGTAAAGGCATATTCAGCAATTTGACAACAAAATCAATAAAAATACATGGGTGCCAGTCGTGCCAGAGGTGCTGAAATTGCTTCAGCGGGAGCTGCAGGCTGTGCTGGACCACTGGTAACGTACTTTGTTCTTCTATTCATTTGAGGGTGCGAAATCCATCGTTACAATAGTGGGAAAAATTAAAAATTGATGAAAAGCTGAAAACAGTCCAGAACAGATTAAGCAAATCTTAAAAACCCTGGCTTTTAAAATACACCAACCATCGCTTAAAAGTAAAATTTTCATCACTCTTTCATGGGGAAAACAGCACAAACATCTACTGATGGTTATGCTGGAAAGCTTCAATAACATGGCTTATGCTAGGCATCGTTTTGCCTAATCGCAAGTTTGTTTGTTTTGCTTAAGAAGCCAACTTTAGATTATTGGACCTCTCTTAAAAAGCCAGAACAGAGTCCAAACAAGATATTAACAATAAGTCAAAAAACTAGTTTCCTTTCAGCTCTAATAATTCACGCCCAACGCGGGAAAGCTAAAAAAGGCATCCCAAATTCTTTAGACATGCCAAACAAAGCCTGAGTTTTGTTTTTGTTTTTGTTTTTTTTGGGGTGGATAAAAACAAAGCCTAACAAAGTTGATCTTATTTATTTTTCGTTATGGAGTTTCAGCTACCAAATTGTACGTAAACAACATGAAGCATGCCGCGGAAGTTTGTAATAAATTGTAAATCCAATAAATTCTTCACACCATGAGGATATATTTGACTCAAACGAGCTGAAATTTCAGAAAATTCACTATCTTTTCTCCGTTTTCTCATTTCTTACACAGTAGCCAAATGAAGGGCAAAAGGAGAAGAGTGGTGAAGAAACTATACCGTGCTACCGAAGCCGACGGAGCTGTTGGAAAGAGCAGAGGCCAATCGACGGCAGCGCTGGTAGGTCTGGAGCCACGTGTAGCGCACCGATCCATGGATTACGGAATTGCGGTTGGGATGCACCAGAGCTGCCCTGTCAAGAAACCACAAGGGTGTCAATGCTGTGTAGTTGGCTGCGTTCTTCGGCAGATCGTCTATGTCTCTCTCCCCCACCATTTCTGCTCACCTCTCTCTCTCTCTCTCTCTCTCTCTCTAGATGACCTTTGGCGGTACAAACATATATATAGTTGTTCAACAAATGAACTCTCCCGACCTTGTTAGGCAAAAAGCCGGTGGTGGGAGTTATCAAAACCAAATTCAGCTACAAGTTATCCAAAACAATTTCATTTTTTTCTTCTTATGAGATACGATGCACACATGAACTTACATGCACCTCGATTAATTTTGAATTTTTAAAATTAACGATCAACAAATTTTTCAGTAGTCTCAAAATTTGAAATATTTAAATTTTGTAGAAATCAAAGATGCGAGCTCGTTCATGTCCACCTGACACGAGATTAAAACTAGCCAACCAAGTTCTTTATTGTCAACTTGTACTAGTGTTATATTTGCGATAAAATAAAATACTAGAATCATGTCACTAAAAATATGGTATACTCCAAATTAAGGTACTAGATGGCAATTTTTGGCACTAAATTTGTTGTTTTGTGGTAGGTGTTCCGCAGCAAATACAAATACCGATAGTGTGAGTCCACAATCCCTTGTCATGTTTTTGGTAATGTTGTTGGCGATTTCGGAATCTAGTTGTATTTATCTTTTTCCATTTGGGTTTGGGAGGTATTTTTTTAAGTTGAGTCTAAATATTCCGTCCGGTGGATTAAGTCTTTTGAGATAAGGATTTGCTCATGTCAAAGATTGCTTTCAACTCAAAGAGGTATAATCAGGCATTGCATATATTTGTTATTGGGTTTTTTCTATGCATCTTAGATGTAAGTTGTTTTAAATCCTTGTTGATATTTGCATTAGTGTCTTCTCTGTTTTTGCCTTTGAGCTTGCTAGAAAAGAATATTTTCTGAGGCATTAGCATAGAGTAGTGTGCCTGGATGTTGAAAGCATGAAATTTTTCGAAGGCATGAGACCATTTGTTACGAGTACGAGGCATAATGTAGCGCTTGTGGGGCGCCTTCATCGCGCTCCATCGCTTTGCAAGCCCTTAACTCCTCAACCTCCTCTGTAACGCCCTGCTATAGCGCCTGTATGCGCTCATGAAGCGCTTGAGCGCTACACCAAATCTACTTTCTCATTGGTTGACGCTAGGGCTTCATCCTTGCACATATATGAACATCATTAATTTTCACCCTATTAGGATATGACACTTGTTGTGCAAAAAGCTAGTGATGGAACACAATTGATCAGGTTTGATTCTCGATATCGGGCCGTAGCAAAAGTAATTTGTTGTAAATTTTTTAGTTCCAACGTGAATGACTAACCTTTGGCCAAAGCGGAGAAGAAATTAATTAACGTGCATGCGAGCTAAGCCGTACACCTCTAAACTACTATCAAACAAAAACTGCTGACTAGGAGTCATCAAAACCAAATTCAGCTAGAAGTTATCAAAACCAAATTCTCTTTAGCCAAATTTTGGTACAATTAGGCGGCATTTCTTGGATTAAAAAACAAAAAGATACTGTAGATGGCATTTTTGGCGTGTTTTATGGTAGGTGTTCCGCAGCCAGCAATGCAGTAGTGTGGGGCCCCATCCCGTATCATGCTTCAACTTTCAAAACTTTCTCATACTCCAATGCACATGATATCTCTGATTAGCATTGATTTGGTAGGTAAAAAAGTCGTGTCAATAGAGCAATTTTCCTTGAATTTTTTTTTTGATAACTACTAAAAGGATGGGAAGAGACGATCAGCGTAGTAACTCCTCTCTGGATATAACCATAAGGGCTTCCGACCCTGCTGTGGAATGTCCGGTTCAAGCCATAGCTACTGTCCGGGAGGACGGGCTGTCACCACGGCACCACCTGATGTGCAGTGGTTTAGAAATCCCCCTCTTCGGTTCAACTACTGGTTCGAATCAAAACCTATTAATGGCACCACCAGGTACATGCACACATGTGCCTCCTAGGGCTCAAACTTACGCAGTTGTTGTTAAAGAGAGGTGGTGACTCCCACCAGGGCCGGCCCAAGGTATTTGGATGCCCTAGGCCAAGTGGTGAAATAGTGCCCTATATAGAAAAAAAAATATTTGCAAAAAAATACCCTACCAGGATTTGAACCCAAGCATCTTATGTGAAAAAACAAACACTTTACCACTGAACCACCAAAGGAATTTGTATTATAATTGCACATAGAAAATATATATACTTGTCTAAAAATGAGTGCCCCATTTTTTGCCCAAAATGTAGAAGCCCAAGGCGGTGGCCTCTTGGGCCGGCCCTGACTCCCACCTCGGTGGTAATTTTGCTTGAACTTGATAGAAGTATTTTAATACTCTAGCATGCCAAATTGGGGCAAGGGTCCTAGCCACTTATGCTTCCAACCAGTTCGGTTGAGTTTGGATCCATTGTGAGCCCTTATTGGGCCCGCAACAATAATCAGAATCGTTCATTTTTTAGAGCTCATCGAGAATATTGACCACGTCAAAAACTAAGTAGATCAGATATCGTTTGATATGGTTTAAAAATTCATTTTTTTTCAGATAAATGTGTTGTAATCCAATGTTGCACATTTTTTTGCCCAAACTCAATACATTTCGAAACCATATCAAACGATATCCGATCAACTTGATTTTTTGTATGGCCCATGGTCTCAATGAGCTTTGAAAAATGAACGGTTCCGATTATTATTACGGGCTCGAGAAGGGCCCACAATAGGTCCAAACTGCTTGGAATCTAATTGGTTAGGACTCTTGCCCGCCAAAATGTACTATGGCACGCCAATTTCTAACCTTGACAATCAAGTACCACGCATCGTGGCACCTCACCCGACAATTATTTACTTGCGTTTTGATTTGGTGAGATTGTGGGTTTCACTCCAATGAAATGAAAGTTTACAGCCTCAATAAGGATTGAAAGGAAAGGGGAAAATGACGGATATGTTTTTGATAATTAATATTCGTAAAAAAATATTTTAAGTATTAATAAATATTCTTAATTTGTTTTTAGTGGGTATTAATTATCAAAAAACGTTATTATGACATAAATTAAAAAAGTTCATTGAAGACGAAAATACCAAACAACCGGTACTTTTCGTTTAGAGTGTTATCTTATATGATTTTTTTTTAAATTTTAGTCCACCTTTTATACTTTTCTTTGAGGCATACTACGTCCACCGCACCACATGTGCGGTGACCGTCCACTGCACGGCTATTAGGGCTCATTTTGGGCCCTAAAAAAATACAGAAAAATATTAATAAATTTTAAAATAATATTTTATGAGGCCCTGTAAAAAATCAGCTCCAACGGATATCGATAAATATGTTTTTTGAATTTGTAGGAGCGAAACTGCTCAGTTTCGCAGTTTTCGCCCCTATAAATTCAAAAAACATATCTACCGATATCCTTTGGAGCTGATTTTTTACAGGACTTCATAAAATATTATTTGAAAATTTATAAATCTTTTTGTGTATTTTTGTGGGGCTCAAAATGGGTTCCAATAACTGTACGGTGGACCGGTCACCGCATGGAATGTTCCATGCGGTGTACATAGTCTTTCTGCTTTTCTTATTTACGCAAAAAACTCAACAAATACTTACCAGTAAGAAAAATACCGAACAGAGTTGCTGGACAAAAATTAGGAAACCATCATTTGACTGAAACCATCACATGCAATTATTTTTGCGTGTGCACCCTTATCTTCCTGCTCACCTCCACATACAAACATTTCCCATTTTCGTCCAAAATTCCAATCAGAACTAGGGACGACTTAAAAAACAGGAATGGACCAGCTTTCCAATCCCCCTCCTTCCTCCTTCGCTTTTCACTTGCGATGTAAATAAATTCAGACAGAGATTGGTACGTTCTTCTCAGCCCCCACCAACACGGTCTCTCTCTCTCTCTCTCTCTCTCTCTCTCTCTATGTGTGTGTGTGTGTGTATACGTATATGTATGTGTACATATGTATGAAAAAACGTATTTTTGTTTCCGATAGAGCTCGCCATCTCTTGATCAATTGCGCTGTTTTAATCAAATTGGGTTTCGTTGATTGATTCGTGCTAGGTCGGTGATTTCGATGTTTTGACTGATCGGTCACGTTTTTTGAGGATTTTTTTGCCAAATGGAAAATACCATACAAGGACGTCTCGCTGGCTGGGAAACTCATGGATTCCGTACAATGGCAGGCACGTAAAATACTGAATCACAATATTTTTTTGGTATTGTTTTGTTTTGCTTGTAGTTTATGATTTGGACAAGTACGTACTTTTGTCTTGTTTGATTGTAATACTCATAGTTATAGGATTGGACAAGTAAGTGGGCGCGGGCGTGGGCGCGTAAGCTGCCCGGACACCTGAGTTATATATAAAAAAATACTTTGTCCATGTTTGCTTGAAGTTGTAGGTTTGGGATCAGGGGATGTTGAGACACTTGGATCGTCCAATTTTGCTTTACGTGATATTTGAAGCAAAAGAAGCTCATATATACTAGACAGAAACACTTGTAGCCTTCAGATGATGGCGAGAGAGAAATCTCACAGTTTTCCTTAATACCACATTGCTGCATGAGTTAAACATATCGTTTAGAAATGATATGAATATAAAAAGCACAAAAGTGTTTAGGCTGTGCCTCTGTACCAGTACTCAAGTTAGACATATATGAATATCCTGATATGCCACTAATATGTAAGTTTAGGTAATACACGTAAGGTAATGAGCATGTAAGGTAATGACTAATGAGCACAAAAATTCAATCGGGTTCCTAAGCCTGTCCTCTTTGATGCCTTCCGGTTGTGATTTGGGGGCATAGTTCACAGCATAACGTCCCTTGTTCGTCGATTTTTGGAGATATAGGGGGGCCGCTATTTCAGCAGTAAAACTTTGTGAGAGCAGCCCCGCCCACACCCCCATCGATTGATTACATGGGTACTTTTATTGTTGTTGTTGCTACGCAGGTTTAAGAACATCCGACAATTGAAGATGCACAAAAACTGATGCTCGTGTTTGCATCCCTGTAATAAAGACTTAACTCACTTAAGTGAGGGGCAAGATTAAAGCATTGTGGTGTTAGGAATGCTTAAAAGGGGCCTTTTATTTCCGACCTTTAGGTGATGTAGTTGACTTTGGGATGAGCATGAAAAGTTGGGCCTTAATAACGTATGATATGATTGAGAATTCTACCATAGAATAAGGTATAATAGCAATATTGAGCTGATAGATATGTAGACTCCCCGGTTCTCTTTCCTGCTAGCATCACGTAAACCAATCTTTTAACATTTTAGGAAGGGATATATGGGATTACCCTGAAAGTTTGGTTGATGTACCAATGAAAGCCGTGATAACTTTTAATTTAGGCAAAATGTTTAGTAAATTAGAAACCAGACAGGCACCATTGATATTCTACAGCTGTCCCGAATACTAGGTTCAGGCTTCCCATCTCTTTCTTCCTGATAGTTATTGGTTGGCTGTTGTATTCTAGATTAGCGCCCTTAATGGTTATTTCATGTTGTTACTAGCTTTTGACACAGTAAATCAGTGATTTTTTTTTTTTTTGCTTTTGTTATACAACTTGTACTTCATGCTTATAGCTCATAATGATCCTGGTTTAATGGACAGATTTGGATGTTGTCAACATCATGGACGAAGCCAAGGCAAGATGGTTAAGGCCAAATGAAATCCATGCAATATTGTGTAACTATAAGTATTTCAGCATCAGCGTCAAGCCAGTGAACTTGCCAAAAAGTAAGTAGTTTTCATTGTAGCGGGAAAGGAGTATAATAGTGATTAACACAATTGGACCTGGCTCTCCAACGGTCTATGTTATCTTTTGAACTCAGAGACTTATCATCCATCTAAGTGGATTGCGATTCTACTTTGTCTTGGTTTTCTTTAAATTCTATAGGCGGTACAATTGTACTGTTTGACCGTAAAAAGCTCAGAAACTTTCGGAGAGATGGTCATAATTGGAAAAAGAAGAAGGATGGGAAGACTGTCAAAGAAGCTCATGAACATTTAAAAGTAAGATCTTCAAACTGGTAAATGTCAAGTACATAATAAGCTTTTTTTAATGTGAATTTCTTGTAGTCTAATATATGTTTTCTTTTGCTATTTCCCCATTCATAATAGCAGACTGTATTCTAAGCCATGATGAGAGTGACTCCATTTTAAAAGTTTCATCAAGCTTGAGATGCGTTTTTTTGTTTGGAATAGTGGAGCAAAATTATGTCATACTTGTGGCCTGGAAATCCAAGGTGACAAATGATGTAGTTAATTCAAGGATTCACTGAATCCAATAAAAAGTGGACCCGAAAGATATGCATATAAAGGTAAAAAAATGTGGAAAATCAGATTCAATTTTGAAGTGATAGATCTTTTGCAATTTTCAGCTGGGTTTGAATACCTCTAGCTGCTAGGCTTAAAACCAAGTCCTAAATGCTAATACAGAGAAGTACCTAAATGGTAATACAGAGAAGTACCTATATGCTAATACAGAGAAGAACCTAAATGCTAATACAGGGGAGTAAAAGCCAAATGCAAAATATTTGATATCCTGCAGAATTTTTGATGTCCCTGGTAGTTCTTTAATATATTTTTTACTTGAAAATTAAAATGTACTTCTTTAAGCTAGCTACACATTGCTATGGTTTTGAGATAAGTTTTCTACTCGTAGTCGGGCTTAAAGTTGGGAGGACGAAGTCTTGAAGTAGCTACACATTGCTCGTGATTTTATCTTTATTTATCTAGAGTCGGAAATGTAGGTCTCTTTCCTGTTCCCCCACACTTGAAGAAGGGAAAAGTTATGGCCGTAGCTTCCGGTTTCCAAAATGTATTATACCATGAGAAAGCTGCATAGTTAGTGTTTATCTTGCAATAAACGTGTATATCTATTTCTGGTAAATTATATTTGCACGGGTGAAATTCAAACTAATGCATTTTTACTTTAAGTACAGGTTGGTAATGAGGAAAGGATCCATGTGTACTATGCTCATGGTGAAGATAACCCGACCTTTGTCCGCAGATGCTACTGGCTTCTTGATAAGTATGCAATGGTTAAAGCTTACGTGGTTCCATGAATCACCCTTTCCTACCTGTTATTTCTACTCATTGCTTGGCATGTCACCAAAGGTTGCTTATGCTAAGTTTTCTCTTTTTTTGGTCGGAATTTTGTTGCAGGATGCTGGAACATATTGTCCTTGTTCATTACCGAGAAACTCAAGAGGTTGGTATCTTTTACTAAACTCCCATTCTTTCACAAACACTTGCACGCACACAAGGCTAGTGTGCTGATTTACGGGTTTCTATTCTTGGAGTTTTGGGATTTTTGTGGGTTGGGAAGTTAGTTACATAAGTAAAACGAGGGTTCTAGTAATTAATGAGTGAATTGATTTTTAATTGAGACATTTGCTGTTATGAAACTCTTTGTTTGAATTATTAATTCTTGTATAAAAACACTAAAAGTTATTTTTCTTAGCTTTGTTCTGAAGACGTTACTAAAATTACTGTATTAGTTAGTTGATATGGTTTTCACCATTGGAGACTAGTTTCCTGGCATGTGACACCTTTAAAACCTCCATTCAATTCTTTAAGACACACCTTAAAGTGTATGACACCCAAAAGGCTAGTAACTTGCCTTGAAGGGGGGCCACAGTCTTTATTGAGAATGGGATTCCCATAACACATTTGAGCTGGAAATCTGATTTCCTTTTATTTCTTACCAATTCTATGTTAACTCGGGAGGAAGCACACTGTAGAGTCTTTTCTTTGCTAGTTGAGGTTCTGTAGGTCTTTTGATTATCTATTCTCGGAGCATGCAGAGAATGTGCCTCTTTCGGTGCTTTAGTAAGATTCCATCTACTTCCAATTAGTTAACTGGTACAATTTTGGCATGCCATATGCCTTGGCTTCTAACTTAGGCTATATGCTTCTTTTTACATGCTGTATGACAATGAAGAAGTCCGTTAACCTTGTTTTATTAAGTAAATTCCAAGTTCTTCACTTGATACCCTTAAGTCTTAGCTGATCCCCAAAATAAATGAAGTCGTCTTTTGTTTTGGCATCCACTTTAGGAGGTAACAACTGGTACTAACTATAAACTGGGCTATGGTTGATTATGACGCAGTTGCAGGGTTCTCCCGGCACTCCTGTGAATTCAAATTCTAGTTCAGCCCTCTCTGACCCTTCTGCTTCTTGGCTCTTATCAGAGGAAACTGATTCTGGGGCTGATGCAGCGAATTATATTACTGAGAATGCACAATTAGGTAACAATAAAGGAACTTCTATTCAGTAAACTTGTATTTATCGCAAGTGAAACGAGTCAAACGACTTATGTCTTTGAGTCCAGTGTAACGAAATTCTGGAATACAAGTGACTTTCAAACTAAATCCGAACTTTAAAGAGAAGTTATGTATTTCTATTTTCTCAAATTACTAGTATGTGTGGATCATACACCGTATCATTATGGCTAATATTCTTCACCTTCAGAAAATTGTTGTATTAGATTCTCATTCTCCCCTCTTGGTGACTTAACAGAGCCTGGTGATAATATGACCATTATAAATCATGAAATGAGACTTCACGAGATCAATACACTGGATTGGGAAGAGCTTTTGGTGCCTGATGATCTCAACAAGTTGAGTGCACCTGATGGAGGTAGTTAACTTGATGCTTATTGTAGTACAGCTAGGAGCTCCTAAGGGAGCGATTGACCTTGTACCTTTTTAGGGATTGATATTTGTCTATTTTTCTTATCTCTGAAATTTGTGACAGGAAAAACTCCACGCTTTGAGCGGCAGAATCAGTATAAAACAAATGAATTCACTAGTAATGTAAGCAGAAACTCTCTCTCTCTCTCTCTCTCTCTCTGTTTATCCTTATGCAACTATAAATTCTTCCAACTACAAATAGTTTGCAGAAAGGAATAGTTGACCTGAAGTATCCAGATCTTCTCTGCATAATTGCTGAGTGACTGTCTTAAAAACCTTTTGTCACTAGAAAAGTCGGAAAAAGGGAAAGAGAAAGATGGGGTTTCTCTCGCTTTTGGGTTTGCGGGGGCATCTGGAACTCCGCTTAACATCATTCTTTCTAGCAGTTGGCAAATCCACCCTTGGATTTTTGCCTCAGCTTAGCTGACTTTTCACTTGTTCGGAAAGTATGCCTTCTTGATTCATGTAATTCCTTAATGAATTTAGTGTTCATTCAGAAAGAAAACTCTAATATTAATAATAAATTGTTCTTCGAAGTAGTTTCTTGTTATTGCAGTCTAGGCTGTCTAGCTATTACAACCATGCCACCTACTACGAATTCATGGTTGTGTTATTCTACTTTAGAAGTTTATAGGTTGAGAAGTATAATGGATTTTAACTTGGCCCTGACTTTACATATTCTAAATAAGCTGGTAACATCCCGAAACTTAAACCATTATGGTATTTGTATCACTAACTTTTTTCTTTTTTCCCAAGTATAACTGAAGAAATGCTTCATCTTGCAGGGTAGCATTCCATCAGCCAACAAATTACCTGAGGAGAGTTCTTTGGGGAGTCTCGGTGAGTCAGATGCCCGAAGTTACTCCATTGGGTTGAATACATTGGATAGTCCTTTCTTCCAGAACATGAGTGGCGACACAAATGTAAATTTGCCGAGAGAGGTTTCAGAACTGGTGACAGTAGGCACTGGTGACACTTTAGACATACTGGGCAAGGATGGCTTGCAAACTCAAGAGAGCTTTGGAAGGTGGATGAACTACATCCTGACAGATTCTCCTGGATCTGTTGATGATCCAATTCTGGAATCCTCGATTCCGACAGGTCATGAATTGTCTACCTTACAAATTATGGATCATCCTCAGTCATTTGTTCCTGGACAACTTTTCAGAATCACAGATGTCTCTCCTGCATGGGCTTTTTCAACTGAAGAAACAAAGGTTATCTTCTTTATGATTACTGTAGCATGACTACACATCTGGTTATGCCTGCACAATTTTCACATGTACTAGGACAAGCCTTTTGTTTTGATATATGCATTATACGCAGTTCATTTTCTGGGGTTTTTTACCTTAATAGGTACCAAAAGTCAGAATCCAGATAATGACCATCTGACTGCTAATTTCCCATGGCATAGAAAATGGTGCATCTGTAATTATGGAGGGGGAATATTACGAGGGGGATGGTTTGGAGTGGTATGGGGACTGGATTGGTGAGAAAGAAAGGAGGTTTGGTCTTAAGCATCTAGCAAAAGCGAGGAGGAGAGGGGGAAGGATCCAGTGCAGTGATTTAAGGGTAATCAGCAAATAGAAGGGGAAACTTGCAGTGGCGAGCCAGGATTTGGGTGGGGAGGTGGCGCTGTTTGATTACACACATACTGTTAAATATTGTCCGTAAGAATATGAAGAGAAATATTAAGTTAAAATCAGTCTTTATCATGGACTTCGCTTTTAGTAAAGAATTCAATAAAGGCTTGTTATAACTCTTTTGTTGTCTTTAAATGAGCGTGATTGAGATGTTATTTCTTTAATCTGTATCTATAAGTTCGTAAATTGCTATTTTCCATCATTTATGTAACAAATCAAGACGTAAGGATACCGATAAGTGTCAAAACATTTTTTATTAGGGTTGGCCTGTGCCACCGTGCCCCTCTACACAGCTTCATCCCTGGAAACATGTTAGTCGGGGAACTGAGGAGAGAAAGAGACTGAGGCTGCAGGGGAATCCTTCCTCGATGGCCATTCTGAATCCAAGCTTGGCTCATGGAATGGCCTTACAAATTTGGGAGGATACTTGACACTCAAGTGCTAGGTTATGGTGTATGTGACTGCCACCTGATATCTCTAGTTGCACATGAACCCATCAAGTATGCTTAATTAGACGAGTTAATGATACAAGTATATAACTTACCAATACTACGATATGGTGCTAAAATGTTACGTGTTAATAAATAAACATCATTATTATGCCAAAAGAAGTTATCTGGGAGCTATGAAGTTGGTGGCCTTGGACTTCATAATTAGGTGAAGCTGACATTTGGTTACTTTACTTCACTTACCAACTCTTGAGTCCATGTGAAAGGAAAAATGAGGCTTAAAATGGATGCAACTTCTGTTTCGAGGAGTTGTTGGAGCAAGTGAGAAGTAGATAAAACTTTAACTATGATGCTACTATGAAAAAGACTGGTCTGGTGGGAGGTTGAGAAGAGCTTTGTCGATTGTAATCGCTATTGTTGTTGAGATATATCATGTTTTTAATGTTTTCTATTTTTGTTTTACCCTTTGTGGATGCTTGAGCTCTTGTGGCACTTGTTTGTTGGGCTCCTTGGTGGCTTTATCTACTGACATCTCTTGCTTTTGTACATGAGTGGTGCCCCT
Organism: Rhododendron kiyosumense; assembly: GCA_019656275.1. NCBI lineage: Eukaryota > Viridiplantae > Streptophyta > Magnoliopsida > Ericales > Ericaceae > Rhododendron > Rhododendron kiyosumense. Next base: position 105,327 of record BPLS01000198.1, on the reverse strand, counting down.
TGATGCCTTCACTTGTCGGACATGAGTGTTAGGGAGTATTTATGAGAAGTCACTGACCTTTAGTAATTATTATTGCAGATACTCATCACTGGATTCTTTAATGACGGGCACCAACATCTGTCCAGATCCGATTTATATTGTGTCTGTGGAGATGAATGTTATCCTGCAGAAATTATCCAGCCTGGAGTATTTCGCTGTTTGGTTTCACCACATACCCCCGGATTAGTGAATCTTTATTTTAGTTTGGATGCTTGCAATCCCATCAGCCAAGTTATGACCTTTGAGTATCGCGCTCCTTTGCTGCGCGACTATATGGTATGTTCAGAGAATACTGGGGTGAATTGGGAGGATTTTAGAGTTCAGATGAGACTTGCTCACTTGCTCTTTTCTACCACTAAGAGCCTTAGCATTTTTTCAAGTAAAGTACTGCCAAATGCCCTCAAAGAGGCCAAAATATTTGCACACAAAACCTCCCACATTGTGGATGGTTGGGCATATACAATGGAGTCAGTTGAAAATAACCAAATCTCTTTTCAACAAGCCAAGGACAGCTTGTTCGAACTCACTATGAAGAACAAACTGTATGAATGGCTGTTGGAAAGAGTAGTTGAAGGGGGTAAAACTTCTGATCATGATGATCAAGGTCAAGGAGTAATCCATTTGTGTGCTATCTTAGATTATACGTGGGCTGTCTGCCCATTTGCCTGGTCTGGCTTATCATTGGATTATCGGGACAAATTTGGATGGACTGCTCTTCATTGGGCTGCATATTGTGGAAGGTATGGATAATTCTTGTCTTTCACGTCAGATACCAGAAAATTTAGTACTTCTAGATAGGTTGTTAAATATCTTCTTGGGAACTCCTGAGTAGTTTTTGTTTTTCCTTCTGTCAATCATGTTTCATTTTTTTAGTTGCTAATGTCATAGATAGTAGCATTATATGGCTCTTGACATAGCAGAATGGCGAAAAGGATTCTTGTACCCATCCCCAATTGATGTGGACACTAGTTTGGTTTTTTTTTTTTTTTTGTTGATAATATTCTAACGATCCATTTCATGCCAATGTTGCCAAGGTAATGTCAAGGGGAAAAAAATGTGAGGAGGCAATACCTGCATGGATCAAATAAGTCCTTTCTTGTTGGAGTGGATAAATTCTTTTGATATCTTCATTTCTTAACATGAGCGATCTGTTTTTCTGCGGGTAAAAGAAAACTATAGACAATCTCCACTTTCAGGGAGAAAATGGTTGCTGCTCTTCTTTCTGCTGGAGCAAAGCCAAACTTGGTCACAGACCCAAATTCAGAAAATCGCGGTGGATGCACTGCAGCTGATCTCGCATCTAGAAAAGGTCACGATGGTTTAGCAGCTTATCTTGCAGAAAAGGCTTTAGTGGATCACTTTAATGATATGACAATAGCTGGAAATGTCAGTGGCTCATTGCAAAACAATCCAACTGATTCGGTGAAACGTGGGAACGAAACCCAAGAGGAGTTGTGTCTGAAGGACACTCTGGCTGCTTATCGGACGGCTGCCGACGCTGCAGCGCGTATACAGGCTGCATTCAGGGAGCACTCATTCAAGCTAAGGACAAAAGCAGTCCAGTTTTCCAATCCCGAGGACGAAGCTCGTAACATAGTTGCTGCAATGAAGATCCAGCATGCCTTCCGGAACTATGAGACAAGGAAACAGATGTCAGCTGCTGTTCGAATTCAACATAGGTTCCGTACTTGGAAGATGCGAAAAGACTTTCTCAATTTGCGACGTCATGCTATCAGAATTCAAGTAAGCCCTCTCTACAGTACTAACTGTACTATTATTGGTGTAATAGATATGATTAAAGTGGAGGAGGAGAAAGGGGAGAAGAAAGTAGAAAGACACGCGGGCCACAACATTAATAGCATCCAGGCCACACCTTAAATTCTCAATTCATAATTGACTAATACAATGATCAGAGCCTTTTATTGGGCAGAACACTGACAAAATAGGAAACTGGAAGCCCCAAAAAAATAGAAAATCTGATAATAATTAGACTCCTCAGCATACCCAAATTGAAAGAACACAAAACATAAGTACTACAAGTTGTAATTTTAAATTAGTTATCCACGAGTAAGTAGTTGTGCATAGACCTTGAGTCTGCAGCTTTCAACATCCTGCGTGCCATTATATGTCAGCTGACTCTATCCTCCGTTTGGCCTGCTTAGAGTTACTTAAGTCATCCTAAATGACATGGCTCTTAAGAGCCAGTAGTTTCGGACCTGATCGAGGAGTAGAAAGGGCATGGTGTTAAGATGATTTCTTTCCTTAGTTCTCATGCACGTTATCAAGGGCATAAAGAACAAAAACATTAACTTCTCTATTTTGCAGAATTCATTTTGATGATTACTTGCAACCTGCACGTTCATTCATTCTGCCAATTACTCGTATACTCAACTTTATATGATGCAGGCTGTTTATCGAGGCTTCCAAGTCCGGAAACATTATCGGAAGATATGTTGGTCCGTTGGAGTGCTTGAAAAAGCATTATTACGTTGGCGTATGAAGAGAAGAGGCTTCCGGGGGCTTCAGGTTTGCCCTGTGGAAGATCAGAAGCACGAAAGTGATGTGGAGGAGGACTTCTTCAAAGCCAGCAGGCAACAAGCTGAAGAGCGTGTTGAGAGGTCTGTTGTACGGGTCCAAGCCATGTTTCGTTCAAAGAAAGCACAACAAGAATATCGGAGTATGAAGTTGGCATATGATCAAGCAAGGGTAGGTTTTTTTCTTTGGGGGCTAATTTAAAACATTTGAATATAATGATCGCTTGACCAAATTAACCTTTTGTTTTGTGCAGCTGCAGTATGAAGGACTTGTGTCTCCCGATACAGATATGGGCTAAGTGAGTACTAGGATTTCTTAGTTTACTAGGCAATTTACTGTGGCACCCAAGGAAAAGAAAAAGGTTTCAAAGGGCAAGTTTGTGGTGTTCTACATGTACATCTTGTAAATTTCTAGACTAGACTAATAGAGTTTCTTTTGTCTTTCCAAGAAAATTTAGTTTCAGTTCCCTTGTTCTGTTGCCTTCTTGGAGTATGATTCTTGAAATGTTTCAGTGTTTTATCTTCCAGATGTTTTGGGGTACATTCTCCTTGGAAGTGTTTGAGATCGCCGAAATACTAGCAATCTCTCCATTAACACCCACCTAGAGCTCTTTTTTCTTTTTCTTTTTGCAACTCACCTGACACTACGATGCTGAAGTGATTTTAGCATATTTTAGCAACTTATTTTGGGATCCTCTTACATTGACGTTAGCTGGATGTTTTCCTTTTTTGATACAGAAGAGGGTGATATGATATAGTTCATGGGTGTTGGAAAGATTTGTTATCAAAACCCATGTGATCGAGCTTACGGAAAGATTGTCAAAATTTAACATATATAATGTCCGAATTCAGGAGAATATTAAGGGTAAAGATATCAAAAGAGTACATAATCTTGAAAATATCTGAACAAATGTTGCTTTACGTGGCGTTCATTGTAGAAATTGACGCATCTGGCTTTCATATCGACGACAGTCACGACATCATCCTCTGAATCATTCCGGCAGAGGTAAAGCACATAAGACCTACGCCAAGCAAGTGATAAACATGGACGCAAATGATTTTCATACCATCTGTTAACCAAATCAAAGCATCATTTATCAGACTTGACACATTCTATATGAGCATGGTGTGCTTAGCTTCCATCGCAAACAAACAAACAAGATTCATTGGAGGAAAAAAGCATCCGAACAAGGTATGCGAAAGAGGCATGCCAATTCCATGAAGTTACTTGATGTGCAACCTCTATCACTAGAAGCAAGAGTGAAGAAGGAACCATTTCCTGGGCAATCGTCCAGATGTTCATCTTACCCAAAAACAATGTCTCAAGGGGTTCCATCAATTGCAAGCAATAGAACGCGCCCTTTATTTATCTGCAATACTGTGTCATATACAAAGAGAGGGGAAACAAACAGAAAAAACTTAACCTTCGCTACAAGGGCTAAAAAAAAATACAAATATTAATACTATGCCAGAAAGCCGAAAGGGTAATAGGTACTAATAGAGGCTGCATGGTAAATTCCACATTCCAATTGGTATTCATACCATCAAACAGCAGAAAATAGCTTTGCAGAGTCGTTTCTCTATTGTGTCTACTTGATGTACTGGGACATCCATTTAAAGCCGTCGCCATAACCCATCTTGCGCACGATGCTGCACATGAATACCTCAAGAGGACGGACATTTGAGTCGGCAAGGTTAACCTTACCCTTACCGGTAGTAACGCCAGTTAAACCCAAATAATGTCGCAACTCATCTTCTGAGGCAGCATAAGGTATATCAATCTTGTTCCCAAGTATGAGAAATGGGACATTTCCAAGTGACTCATCCGAGAGGAGGGCATCCAATTCCTTTTTAGACTCGGCAAATCTTTCTTTGTCGTAAGCATCAACAAGGTACACCACAGCATCCACCTGCATGGATGAACAACCACATGTTTAAAAACTAAGAGTCACCTTGTCCACTACACCTTAAATGAAGAGTAATATGGACTTCATGTCTTGAGAGAAACCAGAAAAACAACAGTAACGATAACAGGACAGAGAAAACATTCAGGCAGCCATTTATTTAGCATTGCAACTAACATGAGGTCTTTACTCCAGATGGCTCAAGCCTAACAGATACTGAAGACAAAGTTCCAGTCCAAACTGCAAAATGCATAGATAAAGTACGAATGTGAATAAGAAAAGACAACTGAAAAGTCTGAAATTATACGACGAGGTTATATCATGTAATGATGTCTAGACAGACTAGAAAATTCCAAACCAAAGTTTTTTTTGAAGAGCATTCACACAAACTCTGCTGCTAAGGTTCTTCCTAATGAATTTAGATCTCATCTCTCTCTCTCTCTCTCTCTCTCTCTCACACACACACACACACACACACAATAAAAACACTTATGTTAGCTCTCCAGTGGCACATGTCCAAAAACCTTCTGCAACACTGGTTTTGTACTTCTTGCAGCTTCATCTCCAAAACGCAACATACTGAATCTACACGGTGATAGAAACTGGAACACGATAAAGAAGAACACCATTTACGATAGGCTAGTGATGGGGATTGCACATGCGCGTGGCAGATTCACAATCCACTGCCTACTTGGCTAAAGCCGCCCCTACCACTGCATAGGTTTAAGTCTCTATCCACAATAATATCCTTTTTTCCCTATTCTTGTTATCAAAGAGAAGCTTTTTCCTATATACTATAATTGCAAGTCAATAAATGTGTTTTGTATCAACTCCCAAAATATAACTCCACAAACGACTACTGGAAAAAGAACCAAAGGAAGAAATCAAAGTCCCATCTAAAAATATGCACCTCGACTGAAACATCTCAAGAAGTGGCATCCAGCCATGTGCCCACACCTTTAGATGTGAATACAGAGAAAACTCATATTAAGGTTTTGATCACCCTAACAAAAAACACCTATGAAGGAAAAATGTAATTCTAAACAAATTAGATTTCGATATCACAAGACTTCACCTGGGCATAATAGTCCTTCCAGACTCGGCGAGCGATCTGATGCCCTCCCAAATCAAAAGCCTTGAACTTAATTTGTCCTATACTCAATTCCTCTGATGTCGGATACTGCGTTGGTTGATGCTGAACCAATCTCTGCCACACATCCCACAAAAATTAAGATTACTCATCTTTTTTCTGGTGTTTGATATAAACTCAAAGTAATAACAACAATTCCTGCCTGAATTAAAGGTAGGAATTTAAGGTCCACTTAGACGAAGCTGGATTTCGAATGAAGTTATTTCACATTAGTATCCAGTTCAATACAAACCGTCTTTCACCTCAGTCTAACAAGATGCATAAGCTAGACCTTGTTGTTTCTGGAAATGGAACATGTTCTAAAACAAGTTTACATTCAACTGGCATCCCTTGATTTCACATATATAAAGACTGAGCCTTAAAATCAGTTTGTCGTTCAAAAACAAAAGGACAAGATGAAAACAGCCAAAAGATGAGATTCTGTATTAGTTCATGGAGGAATTGCATCAAGAGCTCTTCCAAGTAACCAGAACTTGTGCTCGGCCTGGAATATTTCTTGTAGTAAACTTTTTACTACATAATAGCTAGTGCTGGTTGTATGCCTTAGAAGGATGATACTGGTTTTGTTGTTTCCCTGTCCATTGTTTTGTGCTGTCTAGTGTTGTGGTAGTGTTGGATAGAGTGTTGCTTCCCAGGGGTATGCCCTAGTGATCATGTTCTTTGTTTGGTTCAATGAAAACTTTTTTTTTTGGGGAAACGCAAGGTGTCCAGGCCAGTTTGTGTGCACTTCGGACTAATCCCTACGGCTCCTCCCACAGCCGTTTTGCACACTTATGCTCAGGGATGAGGTGGCACTTAGAGTAGTTGGCATGAAGAATTAGGAGGGAGCAAACCCTAAGTCCCGGGCCAAGACCACCTAGCCAACCCTGGTTGGTTCAATGACAACTTACCCAACAAACAAAAAACAAAATGAAAAGTAACAGTCTCATGGGTTCCCGTCCTCGTCTGCTCCTACTAATTGGGAAAAAAGAACTCGACTTAACTAATCCATAATTGTGAACTCGTGGCTGAACATAGATTTTCCACATGGTTCCCTAATTACTGTATTAAAACACATGAATCGCACATATCTGCTTGCATATACACCTGCATATGTAGAGAGAGAGAGAGAGAGAGAGAGAGAGAGAGAGAGAGAGAGAGAGAGTAAAAAGCACGCACCTCATCTTTCAACATGTGAAGCAAGGTGGTCTTTCCGGCATTATCAAGCCCTAAAAACAAGATCTTGGCTTCTTTCTGCCACAAACCCAGAGACGCAAGAACTCCGTAAAACCAATCCAGCAGAAACATGATTCCAATTCAAACACCCCAACACAACCGCCCTCGAATAATTGTCGCCGGAAAATAAAACGGCAGAGTTAAGGGCCGACGGAGGAATCAAAGGGAGGATGAATATAGCTTCATCTATCTTGTACGTATTCTACCAAATGTAAAGGAAACGGAATCACTGAGAATCAGTGAGAAAACGAAGGAAAATGACAAGGGAAAACTATGTTCGCGGCTGATTTTGATTGCAACGGGTTACCTGATGGGCCGGTTAATGTGGGCTGAGAGTGGGTGGTGACGTGGGATCGTTGGAAGCACAGCTGGAAGCATATAGTGGTAACCGGGAATATCCGGTGACTTAAGGTGTTTATCCAGGTGGAGGTCTGGGATTGGTCTGTACGCGTCACCAGAAGCGTTACCGGCCATCGATATGGAAACCGTCGGCAAATGATTTTGGCAACGAATTTTTGGTCACCAAGGACGGAGGAGAGCTGTATACGCAAAATTATTCAAAGCTTTTTTCGACACAAATTGTGAGGAGCCTACAAGAATGGTTGTTAGAGAAGACTTCGAGGCACCGTCACGTAGGACTATAAATGAATCGAGTTTGAGTTTAATTTTTTTGCCTCATTTAGTTAACGAGTCAAGTGGAGTTCGATTCATTCGATAAAAGTTTGGCTCAATTAAAAAAACTCGTTTAATAAATGATTAAACTCGACTCCTTAAAGGTTGAGTTGAGCTCAAATTCAAATTTTTGGCTCGTTTAATAAACAAGTCCGGTTCGAGCTCGTCAAAATTTGACTTTCGTTTACAGTCCAGTGGCCTCGTGATGCCCAGGGCATGTAATAACTCAACACGTGCATAACTATAGTAAACAAATTGGTAGTCCTCCATCGGATGGTCAAGTGGAGGAAAAAATGAACTACGACTATTGTGATGGTTTGTCACAATAGTCTACTGTTGTGGGTGGTTTTTATCAAGCGGATTAGTGGTTTTTCGACTAGTTTTTGACGAAGTTCGTTCATTGCTAGATTGGTTTATAGATGTTCAAGTTGTACGTTGTACCCTTGTCAAAAAAAGTTGTACGTTGTACCTGTATTTTCATCAATATAATTTGCAGTTTTATTGTGCTAAAGAATTGTAATTTTTTTTTTCCTTTTTAACGTTCGTTAGGTCCTACACTAGCCTAGATTTATGAGAAGAGGGAATGATGATCACCCAATAGTCTCAATGGGCCGTAACCCTAATGGAAGTTTGACTTCTTACTATCTGGCCTATCTCAAGTGGCGTGATATTTAATGTGTTTTGATAATTAATATTTGTTAAGGATATTTTCAGCATTATCAAACTTAAGTTGTTAATTTTTAAGTTTCTTTACGCATAACTAGAATAATCAGACTATTGAAATATCGATAAATGCCTTGTAAGATCCTATTTTTTAGAGAGAAACAATTTGATTTGAACCAATAGGGCAAGATGATTAGGGAAAATGACGGCCAATAACATGTTTTGAAAATCAATACCCGCTAAAGACATTTTGTTCATTAACAAATATTTTTAGCATGTCCTTAAAAGATATTAATTATCAAAATACGTCATGAACCGTCATTTTCCAGATTATTATTGATGCTCAATTCGTTTAATATTTGCAAATGAACGTATCTAAATGCAGCCCAGCCCAACCCCGCCACCCATGTGTTGCCCAAGCAACAGAAAAGCCCAGCACTTCCACTCACCGGCCCAACGAGCTAGGGCTCCGCAAGACAATAACTCAGAGACGAAGCAAAACCCTTTCTATCTCGTTCATCATACTCCGAAACTAGCGCCAGGGGAGCCGAACAAGCAGAGGTCAAATGCAATTTCCATTTTTCCGATCTTTATTACTCCCTTTTTATCTATGAATTTGCGTTTATAGCTTCGTTAATCCGTGACCGATTTGTGTTTTTTATTGGGGTTTTGAAGCAGAGAGATGGCCAAGTCGAAGAACCACACGGCTCACAACCAGTCGTTCAAGGCTCACAGGAACGGGATCAAGAAACCCAGAAAGCACCGTCACTCTTCCACCAAAGGGGTATGTTTTTTTGTGGTATATACAAACCTTTGCTGTACGTAGTTATGGAGAAATCTACTGTGGTTTTCCCCCCATGCCATAAGGAATTAATGACATTTTGTGGTGAATGATTTAGGAAGCGTTGTGTGTAGTCTCAAATCCATTGTTTTTTTTTAACTTTTTTTGGAAAATGCTTACCCATAATATGTAAAAGGTACATCGATATATGAGAAAAGTGTATATATATCTGTGAAACTGTATTAATATACGTGAAAGGGTATTGATAGCTCATTAACAAGACCCTTTGTTTCTTGCCTGCTCCTTCTTCAGATCTATTTGACTCTCTGTATCTAAACTTTGTTGTATTTTTTAAGCCTGACCACTTTTGGCATAAAGATGGCTAATAGGCAAGTTTAGTGGCAAATTCTTTCATAAATACTTCTGGCATGAGATAAATTGTAGACTTTTTCAAGGATTAAAGTGGTATTGGGAGCAGGATAGTCTTTTGTAGCGAATTGTTGCTTTCGATTTAAGGCAATCCAGCTCGAAGATGTCAAGCCTTCAAAGCTTAACCCTTCTGTCTGTGAACAGCTGTATAATTTGATCGTAATGCCGTTCTTAGACACTTTTGTTTTTGCTGTTTTGTTTTCAACAAAATTTTTGAATCTAGATAACCAAAGACAAATAGTAGTAGTTTCCAAGGTGTCTCACATACATACGAAAGTGACAGTAGTAGTAATGGGATTTTTTGTTACAGTAGTAATGTTTTGGTCTCTTATCATGAGATTTTGTGCTTAAAAGATAGTGCCTTTCATATATCCTTTCAAGGTGTTACTTTTGAACCATTTTGATCTAGTTATGAACAATTGTGGTGGATGTATACATGGTATGGCTTTATAGTGGTCTTTCCCATGAACACCCACACCTACATTTGGACCGAACGGATTTTATAGTTGCTTTTGTGCATTTTGTGATAGATGGATCCGAAGTTTCTGAGGAACCAGAGGTATGCGAGGAAGCACAACAAGAAGAGTGGTGAAACAGCCACAGAGGAAGAGTAAACGCGCTTCTGAAATGTCATCGACAATAGTTTTGTCTCTTGCTATTTTCTCCTTTGAAATGCTGAGAACAAAACGGCTTTGTTAGATTGATGTGGATTGCAATTTAACTTGTTTAGTATGGGCTAAAGGCTTATCTGTTTTTTCTGGGATTGTACTATTGCTGGATGTGGATGATCATATACATTGAGCTTGTACTTGTTCTTCTTTCATTGTACTGCTGTTTTGGTTTGGTTTGAGTTCCTCTATGGTTGCACTTTATTTGGTTCGATGGAGTTTTTTTGGAGCAGAAATTTGAAGGAGATGGATTGTTTCATCTCTTATAGTTGTTCCTTTGTCATCAATGGTAAAGCTATGATAGAGTCGTAGGATAGGATTTAACAGTTAGAAACATGGTTTTTCTGCGAGTTTTCTTGATAGTTGGTAGCCATCGAGGAACTATCTTGCATTTGCCATCTACTTTTTGTAGAACTGCATGCACTGCAATTCTAGTATATGGTTTACTAGAAGTGGCTGCAGAGCTGGAAGCTTTGGCGCCCCAATTGAATTCGTAATGTTTTGGTTTCTGTACAAGCTTAAATCCTGAGATCCATGCACACGTATGGTAGATCCCATTTATTAAGGAGGTACTGATTTGGTTTCTGCTGAAGGGTTGAAGTTCTGGTGTCAATTCCACCATGTTTTTTCACCAATTTGTTTTGCTTCACTGATAACGTGGGAAGCATTGAAGCAGTACCGGAGACCGCATATCATAATCCCCAGGGTGTTCTTGTGAGCTGGTTTTCAACATAGAAAAACATGGAGGTGAAAAGGATTGCTTGGACGAAAGAACATGGGGTTTCTACCTAGCGTTGAAAAGATGATAATTTGATGCATCTCTTGTCTTATAATTTGCTCTCATTTTGTCAAATTAGCGATTTTTGTTACCCTCTTCGTTCAATAAGAGACCGAGAAATGTACCAACATTTTCCTAATCCCATATGGTATTACATAGGGTGGATCCACTTTGAACTCGTGTTTGTTTGTTAAAAATTGATTTGAGATTGGTTTATTAACAAATCAAGTTTAAACATTCGGTATTAATGATGCAAAAAATATTTTTGTTATTGTTAAAATTTCAGTGCATAAAAGACTCGTACACTAGATATGATTTGAGGCTTTCATGCACTGAAATTTTGGTACAATTAAAAACAATTTTGACATTATCGTTTTTCTAAATATTTTGTCAAAGCTCGTCAAGTTTCCATACCAAGCTCAAATAAGTTTTTATTACTACTCCCTCCATCCATTTTTTAGAGTCCGGTATTTCATTTTGGGCTCCCTTAATAAGTGTCTATTTTGTAAAGTTAGTGGGTAAAAGTTGGTGCATTGTCTATTTTGTCCCTAAAAGTAGATTCAATTTTGAAAATTTAGTGAGTAAAAATGTAATGATGATGGTTAAGTAGGGAAAGTGGAGGAAAAAGTTGATGTGAAAGATATAATGATGATGTCTTTTTAATAAATTGAAATTACGAAGTAGGACACTTAAAAAGGAACGGATGTGGTGTTCATCTAAATAAGTCATTGGCTTTCTCGCAAAAAATGAGCCAAGTAAAACCACATAAAGACAAAAATAAGCCAATAAGCCAACTTTTTCGTCTTTATTCAAAAAAATTAGATTTCGGTCAAAATTTTTTACTTCTCATTATGAAGATGCAATAATCCCTAAAAAATTGACAATATATACCACGTGATACGAATAAAATTTGAATAAGAACAAAAAATAAGCTACTTTGGCTTATTTGTCGGAACACACCCGGAGGGAGTACTACTTAACTTGTTTAACTTATAATAATGTTTAAAAAATTCAAATGACTGTGACACCGTCTTGATTAAACTCATTGAAAATTGACTCGTCTTTAAAAAAAAAATAAACAATCAAATTTCAAAACATTTACTATAAAATTTATTCAATCCACAAATGAAGTTTTGACACGTTGGATTTGTTTACGAGCCCTAATCTAACGATGATGGCCTGTGTAGACCGATAAGAGCTTTCCCGTAGCAGGTGATCGTACCACCGCCGTTCTCAACAACCACAACGTGGCGGGAATGCCACGAACCCCGCCATTCTCCTCACTCAAAACCCCGACACGTAAACGCCTTACAGTTCCACGCGTCCCTTCTCTCTCTCTCTCCTTCCTCTACATTCGCTTTTGTACGCAACTGTTGCGCGCAGTTGATATCCTTGCCTTTGCCTTATTCTTTCTTGTGTTTCTACTTTTTCCGTCAGAAGGATTCCAATAACTAATCAAAGAAAGAAAGGATGAGCAATACCAGTGGTAAGAACTTGGAGACCCGAACACTGCTGGATGAGTTCCGTAACTTCGACAAGGAAGGGTTCTTGGATCTCGGCCACCCCCTCCTCAACCGCATCGCTGAGAGCTTTGTCAAAGCCGCTGGGGTACGAATTATTACTTATACCTTTTCTTTTATCTAACTCAATTGTCCGGTCAGCTTTTAAGCACATCAAATAATCATGGACCAATCTCACCGCCGACTTGTGGAGTCTCAATTAAAGCTAGAACTCTTTGCTAGAAGGGACAAATGGGCGGGTTTGGATGGGTTAAAATGGATCGCAGGTCAAATTTGGACGAGTCGAACATGGGTTGGGTTCAAAAGTAAACGGGTTGGAACGGATTCGGTCGGATATAGGTCAAGCCAAACCCAAACCACCCCGACCCGATCCATTTTTATTTAAAAAATACTAATTCTCCTATATTGAAACTCAGATTTGCTAAACAAAAATATCACGAAAAAAAACCCAAGTCATGCCTTAAAAAACAAGAAGAAATCGTCACTGGTTTTACTATTTACTATTAAAATCAATGATGCTTATACAAGAATATGGTTATAGAATATGGTTTGTTTATGTATGCAGAGGGAGAGAGACTTACGAAAAGCCAAAGCCACCGCTTTAAGTTTGGATTTAAAAAGTCAAGAGGCTTATTTTTTTGGTCTCTAATCAAATTTTTTTTGTATTTGTTTGTTTTGTGACAAACTTTTTACTCATGTTAGTTTGTCTCGACGAGAAAATCGAAAAAGTAATTTTATTAGAGAATTTTTTTTAACGGGGCCTCATGTAAATAAAGTTTACGGAGGCCAATTTCGGCCGTTCAAAAGTATTTTGGGCGATTCAGATTAAAGACAAACTATTAACGGTAAGAAATAGTTATTACCGGTAATAGTTTAAAAACGTATCTCAACCATTGATTCCCGAAACGGAGGGACGGGATTGTGAGGACAAGTTTCTCTCATTTTAATAACATTGACTGAAAATTTGAGTTGCTTCGTTGGTGTTACCAATAGTTGGATATGACGTACTAGCTCTGTCGTATTTTAAGTAGTAGAGACAAAATCGTATTTTAAGTTGAACCCAGGTATATCGGGCTTTGGTTCACTTTTGTGTAGGGATGGGTCTTTTAATTCTAACCCAAATTGAATCCATTTTCAACCCACCTAAACCCATGTAAATATGGGCGGGTTGGGTTATAAATGGGCGGATTAAGGCGGGTTCAAAAATATAGGTTGAGATTGCCATCTCTACTCTATAAAGACTGGCCATGAGGAGGAGTTGGTAGGAGTTGATAGCACTTAAGTTTCCAACCTGAGGCCTAGAAAAAATTAATACATAGACCTTGCGAAATACATATATACACAAAATCAATCACACATGATATGTATGTAAAATGTGACGAACCTCTCTGTCTCTATCTCTGTCTAACAGATTGGAGCAGTTCAGGCTGTGGCACGAGAGGCTTATTTTGTGACCGTTGAAGGTTTGATGAGTGATGATTCCCTTCTGTTTGTTTAATTGTTTCGTCATTCGCCTTGAAAAGATTGGTTACATGTATGGGTGTTTGGGAACAAATTATTTCTTGGATTCTGAATTCCAACTCGTAGATTATTGATTTTTGGGTTATAAAGAGGATTGTAAAAGTGTTCCATGATATGTGCAGAATAGGTTTTGTAATGAGATTTGCGAGTGTAATTCAAACAGAGTCCGAAAAGTCCTCAAGGGTGATTTTTGGAATCTGCGTTTATCTATTTCTTTTTGAAAATGCAAACAGAATCCATGCTATAATCAGCACCCAAACTCTGAAATTAAAAATGCAAAATGTAAAACCAAGGCTACCAAACAGGCTTGTATAGTTGTATTACAGTAGTAGTATATTGTTTTTGTGAAAAGCAGGGGCAGGGTTGGATAGCGGTGGAGTACCACCAGAGATTACAGGCGGCAAGAAACGTCGATTCCCAGACCTCAGAGGTACTTGATTCTCGATTGCATTGTTGGTCTCTGTATTTCCCATATTTCACGGCTAATAAGAATGGCACAGATTAGGGTTATGTTGAATTGCGTAGAATATAGGACAACAAACTTGATTTTTGTTAGGTGACTTCCTTTTGTGGGCTTTTGCACTTCAAGTGACATTAGTATTAGTGATAAAAAAAAGTGACATTAGTATTCCGTCGCATATTTAGGGTATGTTCAGTTGTTTCACTAGGGGGAAGTGTTAGAGCTCTTCCTATATCCTATAAATTATAATTATGACTATCCAAAAGTAGTATATGAGTCCGAGGATCCTTCCGCACTCATTGTTAAATAATTTTGAGTTGGACACACTGACATATATTGAAATTGCATTTTGATTGCCCAAAGTATTTGCTACTTGGTTATCTTTCGGTGATAGCTGAAACCTTGTTTATCGCAATAGATGAAAACAAAAACTTTGAAAGAACTTTAGTTACTTGGTATCCCCTAATGTGGTGAGTCCAACCCAGATGCATCAAGTAGTGAAAAATGAGGAGAATATATCACTATTAGTGACTATAATCGGTTTTCCGCAAGCCCATTGATTGTTGGTGAAAGTTGGATTCTCGAATCATCTTTGATGCTGGTAAAACTCAACTAAATATGTTGTATAGTGTTGTGTATCACATACTCTCTTCCTTGATATTTGGAAGGGAGCGGATCGTTTTTTTGCAGGATGATTAAATATCACATCAATTAGAATTTGCATGGATGGCTTACTTTTTGTAGATCATAGCCCACTATTTTGATCCAATTGGATGTGATTCTTGCTGAATATAGTTGGTTTGGAAAGTTATATTATTCATGTACTTTATTCTCCTTGATGTTCTTGCAGGGGAAACCAGCTCCACGTCTCTTGAAGCCTTGGTAAGACTTGAACTCAGTAGATTTTCCACTAAACAAGTTGCCAAAAAAAAGAGTGGGAGGCTTTTTTGGGTTCATTTGCATATTAGACTGAAGAACAAATATTTGGAATGGATAATGCCTTGTATTAAAGGCGCGAGTGAAAATTAATTTTAGTCTCAGGTCTGGACGGACTTTTTATGTAAAAGCCCTAACAGCAAGTAGGATCATTTATGTGTGCATTTCTATGTCTGATTCTCGCGGCTTCTGATAACGATGTTTTCAGGTGAAGAACACTGGAAAAGAATCACTGCAATGGGGTAAGTCAGTATTCTGAGTGGACTCCCTTTTCTCTTACTCATTTGAAGTCCGTGTCAGAGGAGGTTAGATAAGTTAGATCTTTCTATTTGCTCAAAAGGATTGACCATGACATTCGGTTGACTTCTCATTTTATTGACCAAATTCAACAGCCGAGTTTTTATGTTTGTCGTTTGTCTTGCAATATCCTTTTGAGGTACCTGATACTATATGAAAAAGAGAGAATACAATTGCCTTACAGATGGCCGATGAGTCACTTCCTGCATTAGGTCTCATTATAGTGTTCGATATAATCTTGAACTTGAAGGATGGTAACAATGGTTCTTACACTGTAGGACTGGCTGCTGGAATGTACTCTGGACTCACCTATGGACTAAAAGAGGCTCGCGGAACTCATGATTGGGTAAGTTGTCAATCATCGTCTATTACTTTTTGTTACAATGTCTTGGACCTCTATACCTGCTAATTCTGAATGAAACTTGAAGGGTTTTTATGGGATTTTTAGTCTCTTGTGCTTCAACAACTTGATGCACCTCAGTGACCTCACTAGTACTACTAGAAATTACTTTGGTTGGAAACGGACATAGGAGGAAGCAAGTTCAGATATTGATTTAAGTTGATTTTAAGTATGGGGAGTTGAAAGTTTCCCATTTTGTTAAGCCAAGGGTTTTTATGGGATTTTTAGTTTCTTGTGCTTCAACAACTTGGTACACCTTGGTGACCTCAGTAGTACTACTAGAAATTACTTTGGGTGGAAACAGACATAGGAGGAGCAAGTTCAGAAATTGATTTAAGTTGATTTTAAGTTCAGGGAGTCGAAAAAGTTTCCCATTTTGTTATGCTTTTGTTCAATGTCTTCACCATGACTATAATTTTGTGCATGCCACTTCTGTTATCATTCCGGTACAGGTAACGGGGGTACACCGCATGCCCTATCCCGTGGTTCGATACGGGTAACCTTCATGGAATTCAACAAAACAATGTCTGAATCTTCAAGGTAATCAAGCAGAACATGTTTCTAGGAGCTTGTCCTTGGACATGTTGCGGGGATATTTTGGTTTGTTAAATACACGGTTTTGAAACGAAGGAATGGAAAAAAATGAATTGTGGGAAAAAATGAATTGTGGGATGTGCGTTCCCTACGTGCCTAATTCACTAGGGTAACATTAACCTCAGTTTAGTTTGTATTCTCTAAAATTTAGTTGGCGGTTTTGCTTTAGAGTCTTCACTCTATAACGTAGGCATATGTGTGGTTGCTCTCTAGAAGTTGGTAGGACATTGACGACAGTGCCAGTACATATTTTGAGCGCCGGTCTGGGCAGAGCTAGTATCTCACATCACTTTCGGTTTCTTTTGGTGCAGAAAAATAGTGCAATGGCAGGAGCAATTACAGGGGTGGCGCTGGCTCTCACATCGGATGATTCTTCCCACGAGCAGATTATTCAAAGTGCCATTACTGGGGCAGCAATTTCTACCGCTGCTAACCTTCTGAAAGGGATTTTCTAAAACCTGACCCAGGAATTACGTTGCTTTTCTTGTCAACTTTATATGGAAGTACTCCTACATGTCTAGTTCTTGTGGGAAAAGACGATGCTGCGACTCATCTTTACTTGTATTTTGTTGCAAGGAACCAGCTCCATCATGATTTCAAAGCATCTAGAGGGGTAGGCTGATCATGTTCCTGATGTTTTGTTTTTGGATACTTTTGAGGTTGGTACTTGGTAGGATCTTATGCTTGGATCAGCATTTAAAAATTGACGTGTTGCATACAATATAATCAGCGGCAGATGAATGGTAATTTTAGTTCATTTGTTGTCTTTTGTGATCCAAAATTCGTGGTTTTTAGTGTGTGCTCTCTTTTAAAAGAAATTAAGTTCAGAGAAAACTGTAAGATCTTATGTTGTAAGGCAGAATCTAAGCCTACTCGGATTAGTGAAGTGCACATTTAGTACATGTCAAATGTCTAAACTAGACATAATTACTTCGAATTAATTCTTAGTGATTTTGATTAGTATTGTGAATATGAAACGGTCTCGTAAAAACCCACAACTAAATGGAGATAAACCTACAACTAAATGGAAGGGGAGGAATGGTGATTAGAGTTGCTAGACCAGAGTTTCCCATTTAGAAATCCAAATGTGACGGTAGCCACTGCGGAAGAGATAAAATGTCTCATTGTAATTTTTTTACCAATTTTCCCCCTCCAACCCTCCGGGCCCTCCCATATTTCGGCCAGGATGGAGGCCTGCCTAATTCTTGCAACTTCAATGCTCAAATTCAACTGGACCCTTATCACTGATTTTGCTGACCAATTGGATACTCATTAATGATTAGTTATCTTTTGGGATCTTATATGCTTCATGCCTTTAAGCCTTGTTGGATGTAATCTCCTTTTCTGTTTTCTTTCTTTTTGCAATATTCTATACCCGCATTTTCCTTTTGAGGCTTGGATATGCCTCCAAATATCCTTGCTGTACCATTTGTTGAGTTTTAATAATGTTTGTTGTCAATCATAAAAAAATCTTTGTTTGGAAGATAATTATTAAAATAATTCATTTAATATCAAAGGCTAAATAATTTACGTATCTACAAATAAGTAATACTTTATACTCTAAATATTTTTCTCTATAAAACCACTATAGTTCGAGTTTAACCAAAATTCTCAAAAATCGAGCACGCAGTGTCATGCGAAGCACATTGAATTACACTAGTGTACTAGAAAAAATTGTGGTATGGATTCTGTGCGAGCTAGGGGAGGCCTTTGGGCAGCTTGGGATGACACTTACAATATAAAGCTTGTATGTAAGGTTCACCGTGTTATTAAGTCATGTTATTGAGTCTAATGGGAAGTAGGGGTGGGCACGGGTCGGGTATGGTCCGCCACCCGAACCCGACCCTACCATGTCGGGTAGGAGAAAAATCAACCCGAACCCGAACCGAACGATGGTGTACACCCGTCCGTGTGCCCGATTTTTTTGGTCGGGTCGGGTCGGGTCCGACCAAACCGAAGTAAAAGCTACATGGATTGTTCATGTTTTGGTCGGGGCGGGTCGGGTCGGGTTTGGTCGGGTAGGGAAAAACAGCACCCGAGCCCCGAACCGAAAACTGATTTTTTCGAAAAATTGAACCCAACCCCGACCCGACCACATGTTAGGGCCCGCCCGAAACCCTTCGGGTCGGGGCGGGTCCGTCGGCCCGCGGGTATTTTGCACACCCCTAATGGGAAGGAATGGAAAAACGAGTGAATTTCTAATCACTGTAAGATTGCATCAAGGGTCAGTCTTGAGCCCGTTTGTCTTAATTATGAATGAATTGACTAGACAATTTCAGGAGGATATCCCATGGTGTATGATGTTTGCAAATGACATTGCCCTCGTAGATAAAACCGCTAGAGGTGTTAATACGAAACTAGAAATTTGAAGGGAAGCATTAGAGTCAAAGAGTTTTCGGATAAGTAGGAGTAAAATTGAGTATCTGGTGTGCAAGTTAATAGTGTGCATGAAGAAAGAGTGATGATCCAAAACTAGGAGATACCTAAGAGTGATCATTTTAGGTACTTAGGCTCAATTATTAGTAGAGATGAAGATATTGCCAATGATATGACCCATAGGATTCAAGTGGGGTGGCTCAAGTGGAGAAGCGCTACTGGTATACTGTGTGACAAAAGGGTACCCATAAATTGAAGGGAAAATTCTATGGAACTGCCATTAGACTAGCGATGCTTTACGGGACAAAATGTTGGCCTATTAACAAGATGAGTGTAATGGAAATGAGAATGTTGAGGTGGATGTGTGGTAAGACTATATGAAACATGATTAGAAATGAAACAGTTCGTGAGATGATAGGTGTAGCACCCATAGAAGAGAAGTAAAGGGAAAATAGGCTAAGGTGATTTGGGCATGTCTACCGTAGACTAGGAGATGCAGTAATTAAGAGAGCATATATGATAGCTTTGGATAGCAATGCTACAGGGATGAGTAGACCTAAATTGATATTAAATGTTGTGGTGCGCAAAGATATGAGTATAGTAGGTTTGTGTGAACAAGTGGCCCTTGATAGAGCTCAATGGAGGAAAATGATTCATGTAACCGACCCCAAGTGATTGGGACGTAAAGCTCAATTTGGTTTGGTTTGGATTTAACCGCAGCTACGGAAATTTAAAATGAAATTTGAAAATTACAATTCTAATTTTAAAGATAAAACCCAGAGAAGGGTGAAGGAATGAGATAGGGCAACAAAACAAATTTAGCCACTAAGAATAGCAACCATTACGAAACTCTAATTCCTTCATGGATAAGCAAATTTTATCCGCATACCATGGATTACAGCAATAATAATCTCACACCATATGCAGTTACTCGAAATAGATGCAAAAGTAAAAATTAACTCTCAGACAAGTTACCACTAAAAGTTGTGGACTGAGTTATAACAAGAAATAGAAATCACAGGGGAGGCATTGCAGTCATGATCCACATAATACTGAACAACAACAATTATTCACACCCACGATAGCCCTGGAAAATAAAACAGTAGACAAAATCAAGAAACAATCAACAAATGTTAGGAACTTGACTGGAAATTATTTGAATAGGCTTAAACTAGAGGTGAGTGACTTTAATAGAAAGATGAAACAAGAAACTTCCCTCGATTGGCTGACTAGTGTATAGATCATTTCTTAGCTTGGCATCAACTAATTGAAGATAGTAAGTGCAATTTGCTAGTGCTAAATTAAAAGGAGCAGCACAAATAGGTTCGATGGCGACCAGTTCAATGAACGGTCCAGGTAGATAGGCAAAGATAGATGGATGTCCAAAGGGTTGCAAACTTGAGAATTTGCATTTATCTACTATATCAAAATTAATGATCGCATTACTGCAACATAATGGTTGATGGATTTCAAAAAGGAGCATTACTATAATGTCTGCATTTACTAGTCTATCAAAATTTATTTAAGTATCATAAGAGATCAATTTATAAAACTTTATCAGTACTTTCATAACACATGAGATTTTTTTTTATGCTTCAGAATAACATCACACAGATGTACACACTACTCAATATATAGTCAGCCAAGCAAATTGCAATTTAGTAAATGGCAGACCATCCACGCCGCAACTAGAAAATTCACAAGAAATTACTTTCTTGCTACATGACTCCAAGAATCCAACCTGATCAATTGTGTGGGGATCAAACCTACTAACCAACCTAACTTTC
Organism: Rhododendron kiyosumense; assembly: GCA_019656275.1. NCBI lineage: Eukaryota > Viridiplantae > Streptophyta > Magnoliopsida > Ericales > Ericaceae > Rhododendron > Rhododendron kiyosumense. Next base: position 84,603 of record BPLS01000198.1, on the reverse strand, counting down.
CCTCGGGGCTAGATTGCCCTTTTAATTTTACAGATGACACAAAAGAGAATCTTTTAAGCACTACTTATCTAATATTCTCCATAAAAATAAAAACTCGTTCTGTTAATAAAACCAGTGGGGAAAGCAGCTAGAGTCAGCATGAAAGCAATACAATAATGGCAAAGCAGAATCAAAACAAAAACTGCAATTGAACAGAAACAGAAATACTCGTGTACGTATCATACTTGGATCCATTGTCCCACTTAAATTTACATGGCTGAAGTTTGCTATAGCTTATAAAGAGAGATCCAAAAGAATTACCTCATTTGCCCTTGGATTTCAGAAGATCTGAGAGGGTCGGCAACAGATCTGCTAGAGTTTTGCTCATACTCGTGGCTGTGGTAGAGATGGTCGTTGCTGTGGTAGAGATTTTCATCAGCTTAGCATCCAATGCTTCCATCTTTTCCGTCACCCCTAGCTCAAACGCTGGCTAGCTGGAGGAAGTGCCTCCGATGTAAGTTCCGGGGCCAACGCTTGCAGTAAGAATGAAGATGACAGACGCAAAGGCCGTCATGTCCTGAGAGAACCTCGCTCGGGTGGCGGCGCCCATAGCAATGTGCAAAGGTCTGAAGAAAGAGCCGATTGCTATCTCTTTCTCTTCGAATGCTGTGACGACAACTAGGGTTTCGTCTCTATCACTCTACATAAGTACATATTTATACTAAGGTTTTGGAGTCCTCCTTTAGTTGCTAACATTGCCCATGATAGCCCTAGAAAATAGAATTGGTAAAAAAAACCAAGAAACAATCAATTTCCATAAATAATTGAAGCCTACAATGGACTTCTCTCTCGTATTAACCTTTCGAACAATGGACTTCTCTCTCGTATTAACCAATAGAACAACAGACTTCTCTCTCGTATTTACAATTTCAAAAATGGACTTCTCTCTCGCATTAACCAACTGAACGTCGGACTTCTCTCTCATAATAATCATTCGAAAAACGGACATCTCTCTCGCATCATCACAGTATAACCGTTTGAGCAACGAATTTCTCTATCGTTTTTATCATTTGAACGATGTTCTTCTCTGTCGTAATAATCATTTGAGAAACGAACTTCTCTTGCATTTTCAAGTGTTAATCATTCGAACAACGACTTCTCTCTCGAATTAACTATTCGAACGTTGGACTTCTCTCTCGCATTGTCAAGGTATAACCGTTTGAGCAATGGGCTTCTCTGTTGTATTAACCATTCGAATGACAGACTTCTCTCTTGCAATATCAAGTCTTATTCATTTGAATAACGGAGTTCTCTCTCGAATTAACTATTCGAACATTGCAATGCTGTCTTGGGTTATCGAAGGTTAATCGTTGGAGTCAGAAAAATTCTATGAGCTGTCCATGAGCGCCTGAGTTCATAAGTACTCGCTAGCGCAGGGTTGCAAACTCGAGAATTCGCGTTTATCTATTATATCAAAATTAATGATCGCATTTCTGCAAACATAAAGGTCGATCGATTTCAAAAACAAGCATTACTACAATGCTCGCATTTATCAAGTATATCAAAATTTATTTAAGTATCATAAGAGATCAATTTATAAAACTTTATCAGTACTTTCATAATGTTGGGGTGCTTAGTTATATTTCGAATGAAATTGGACAAGAGAAATAGGTTGTAAAGAAAGGAAGAGATGATTGATGCAATTAGTACAAAGGAGTCAAAGGCTTTGTAGAAGTGCTTTTCATTGCATTACAAAAGTGAGCACAACTTAGCTCTATTTATAGAGCAATTTTGCCGACTTTCCCATTTCTAGAATAGTCTAGTTAAAACCCATGTGCTTAATTACAAAACAAATCTCGTGCTTCTTTCTAGAATTTTCTAAAACTACTCATGTGCATAAAAACAAATAACTTCTACCCACTTCTAATTATTTTAAACTTAGATACTTATTCTACATTATTCTAGAACAATATTACAAATTATTTTTTTAACACATAACCCATGATATATATATTTTATGCTTTAGAATAACATCACACAGATGTACACAATATATAATCAGCCAAACAAATTGCAATTTAGGAGATGGCATGAAGATGACGAAATTCAAACTTTAGTGTACATATGAAAGTTTAAAAATTAACAATGATGGCACGAAATCCCAAAACTATCAAACAAGGGGTGGAGGGAGTATAGTTTAATAACGAACGATATTATTAACAGGTCTGGCCATGAGAAGGGACTTAAATTGAATCTCTCTGATCTTTCTCTATGTTCAATACATGGAAATCGATTGTTTCAGAAGAACAGAGTGTTGGGTGATTGAATGGAGTGGCTTAAGAATTGGAATTTGTTTCTATTGCGCGCAATTGAGTAATCAAAACGTTATCATGGTTATAATTCGATGTTTGAATTGATCAAGAGATTTACGGATAGGAAAGGCCTCACTTTGAAGACTAAAGAGATAGAACTGTCACCCTCACTGTTTTTTCTTTTGTTTTCAGATGGAAAAAGTGAGGAACTTTGTCATAGGTGACTACATATGGCATCAATTAAATAAATAACCAAATAAGATAAGAATTACTCCACTAATTTACCATACTATAAATAAATTCGTTGGTATTTCAATTATTCTACAATCACAAATACCTACACAAACCCTCACATTGAGACTCACACACACTACATCTCCAGTGTGTGAGCCCCACTGAAAGATGTGAGTGTGTGTACAACATGTGTGTGAGTGTTTGTGGTTATATAATAATTATTTTTGAACATAATAATCTATAAAAAATTGGCCTAGGGTCCACTATAGCATGTTTCTAACCCACTAGGTCCACTGATCAAGTTTCTAACCCACTAGGCCCACTGATATGTATTTGATAAGGCATAAAGTCCACTATATTTAAAAAGGGAAATATTGCCTGACAAAATTACCCTTTCCATTCAAATCCCATATTTTTAGCCCATTATCCCCCATTATCCGTTCTACTTTTGAAATCCCGACAGTTACGTTGGAATAGAGCAACAAAAAATTCTCGTTTTCTGATATACTGTATATAACGTTATTGTACATATATAATGTTATATACTCGTTTATCACAGTTTATGCCCTTCTGTGAAGAAGGCGATGACGGCAAAGTCCACTTCATAAGTCCACTTCTTGATCTCGATGGCAAAGTCCACTTCATAGGCCAAATTTTTTATAGATTATATGTGAATGTTATTGGTATGTAACTGAGTCTAAAAGTTGATAAATGATCATATATGTTAGCTATGTTGGCATGATTTCATCTTGATCTCGATTGCTTTGTTTGTTTGTTTTTTAGTTTCGCTGCACAAAAACTCCCATATAACAATATATTTTCACTTTATTGAATTGGTCTGTGCAGTGGCCTCAATGACTTGCTTATAGTAACAATAATACACATAACAAAACGTACATAATACATGTGACAAAAAATAAACATATAACCTTATAACGTTATACATGAGATTTTGTCTTTTCTAACTCTAAAAAAAGAAAAAGAGATCTTGTAACTTCTTTCCCTTCATCCCCGTTGCACTTCGCAGGTAACTTAATACTTTTCACCTCTTGAATAACTGCACAAATAATAACAAGTCTATTCACACACAATTTACATTCGCAGCCTTTAACAAAATTAGTATATAATCAACATTGATATAACCATATATACTATCAAAAACACCAAGAAGTTAACATTGATATAACCACATATACTATCAATTTTGTATATAACCAAAAAATTGGTTATATACTATCTATTCACACACAGTTTACATTCGCAGTCTTTAACAAAATTCATAAATAACCAACATTGTTATAACCATATATACTATCAATTTTGTATATAACCAAAAAATTGAACACTTATGTAACCATGATAATGGGCTGCTCGGAAGAAATCGAAACGCATAGATTAGCCACGATACAGGATTACATGAATCACCAAATACAACTAGTACTACTTTGCCCAGCCATGAATCACCAAATCCTTGTTGGTTTACTATACATCAAAAATTGCTTTCAAAAGCCCTAACTACTAAGTGCAAAGTATATTCAAGGGAAATATAGAACATAAATAATTTCCCAGCTTTCCATATTCTCCATTCTCCTTGCCCAAAAACTAGCAGTTATAAGAGCATGTATACCAGTTTACATTCGCAGTCTTTAACAAAATTCGTATATAACCAACATTGATATAACCATATATACTATCAATAACTTGATATAAGCACATTGAATTCCTAACTTAATTCAACCATACCATACCAGATCAAAGATTGATATAAGCACATGCCCATGTCGATCTGTTACACAATCAAAATCCTAACTTTACCAAACACCAATCTAGCAAATATATATAATCATATATACCCATAGTTCACTTTTAGTTTTCTAAGAAGCATATTGAATGGATCGAAGCAAACAGAAGAGATTGATGGCAATGGGGATGAACCGAAGGGTTTTGACGGCGACGAGGATGCAGAATGACGGAGATAAATCGAACGAAATCGGAAAACGAGAATATATAACGTTAAGGTCCGATGAACGGGCGAAGAACGACCATTGGCACCAGAATAAAACGGGCGACGAACGGCGACGAACTACGAAGAAGGTCCGACTGAAACTAGGGCGACGAAAGGTGACGATCGACGATGGATATTTGCAATGATCATACCTTGGGCTAGGTCGACGATCGACGACGGAGGAAGTCTGGGACGTGGGTTGATCTTTGCTTTTCGTCTGTTGATCTCGTTGTTGGAGTGATGACAGCAATCGAGTGCTTGACGACAGCGACGAAGACGACACCGGTGTGCTTGAGGACAGCGACGGCAATCGAGTGCTTCTCGCCGATCGAGTGTTTGAAGATGAACCGACTGGCTGGGATCGAACTGGTCCCTTCCTTTGAAAAGGGATGAAAAATATGAAAATGGGGGAGGGGGAAGGGGAGGGGGGGATGGGGGTGGGGTTTTATAATCTCTTGAATCGTAAGAATTTTGAAATGGATGAGATGGGGCAAAATGTTTTTTAAAATCAGGGGTATATTGGTCTTGTCGGGTTCATTTAATCCCTAATAATAGGTTAGTGGACTTAAGAGGTTATGAAATTTAGAAGTGGATTAGATGGGTTTGGAAAGTGCTATAGTGGATTTATGAAAAATTCTCAATAATCTAAAGACGACATAAACATGAATGCATAACATTTTAACCCTCTTGTTCAAACAACTAGATAAGTAATCGAAAGTGGATGGTAAGAAAAGATACAAACAACTAGATAAGTAATCGAAAGTGCGTGGTAAGAAAAGATAGTGCTCTCAAGAATGCTTTCCACAGCAACAACCTGATCAAAACAATGTCTATCAGACTTTGAGTAATAGAAATCAATTTTCAATAATTTGTGACACACTGAAAAAAAAGTTAAAGGAAAAACATAATCATTTGGAACGTGAGTATCATGAACGAGAAGTCCAAAATTAAGATACCAATCACTAGCATGCGCCACATAAAACATAAAAAAACAGGGAAATTAGGGCTACTCTTATAGTATTCGCAGCGCGGTATACAACTTTAATAAAAGAATTCCAGCCAAAAAGAAAAACGGAGTAAATATTAAAAAAACACAAAAAACTGGAAATAGGAGTATACTAAGTTGTGGTGTAATACACTACACTATCTAATCTCAAAAAGTGGTGCCCCTTCCATCTCTACTGTTTCTCTCCCTCAGATCAGGCCCAGAAAAGCCAGAGCCTTTCCCATCCGTAAATCTTTTGGGAAGGAAAAAGGCTGGAAGAGTCGCATTTTGTTCCAGAGACACAAGATCGAGCTGCTACGTTACGCCGAGAAAATAATCCAAAAATAAAATCAAATAACGGTAGATAAATGTTTTGATCAGGCATTACCAAAGAAAAAATGTTTTACCTCAATTGAACCACTTGCCGCCCTTCTTAGACTGATCAGCGGCAACACGCCTTCTTGATTTCCTCAACATCACCCGAGATTTTCACTCACTAGAGTGTTTGACATAGTTCCCAACGTTTCGGTCATAGCTTTCTCAAACGGTTTCAGCCCCGCAACCCAGCCGATGACAAAAGTCGCGCCGGCATGAAGACCACCCCATACAGCCACGCCGGCTGCGTATGTGACCAGATCTTGATTTAGTTTCTCCCTAATCGACATCGTCTGTCTCGTTTCTTTTCTCTCCCTCTCTTTGGCGGACCGAGATTCCTTGTCCAACCCCAATCTGGATAGGGCCTGTCCTACTCTTCTCGGCCGTTGATCTTGCAAATCAATGACTGAGATGTGCCGAGCACTTTTTGCTCCAAAACGACATCGTTTTTGCTCGGCACATCTCATCTGTTGATTTGCGAGATCAATGGCCGAGACGAATGGCCGAGACGAGTGGGACAGGCCCTTGTCCGAATTGGGGTCGAACTGGGGATCTGGGTCCCTGTCAGAGAGAGAGAAAAGAAACGACGATGATATCGATTAGGGAGAAACTAAATCAGGATCTGGACACATATGCAGCCGGCGTGGCTATATGGGGTGGTTTTTATGCCGGCGCAACTGTTGTCGTCGGCTGAATTGCAGGGCTGAAACCGTTTGAGAAAACTGTGACCGAAACGTTGGGAACTATGTCGAACACTCTGGTGAAGATCTGAAGATCTTGGGTGGCGTAATAGATTTATAGGGTTACATACAAATCTCCTTTGCCATATATAGCAGTATAAACTTAAGGTAAATTAAATTACACTGACTTCCCCTACAGAAACCTACTCAGGATTTCTGAAATTACACTATTTGTCTAAATAACGATTTTCTAGCCCAAGCCATTACCACTTACCGCACATTTTTTATATGCTTATTTACCATACAATGAAATTTCAACAAGTGGTCAAACTGAACTATATACCTCACTTCTGTTACCCATTCATTTTTACAGGATAGCTAGTGATCCTCCACCACCAAGCCCAGCACTAACGCGACCAGTTACCTCTCCCACAATCATCAGACCCTAACAACATAACTCAATCGAGTATGTTGAAATTGAAGGATGGTGGATGAAAACAATACGAAAAAGAGAGAATACAATATGGGCGACTCATTAAAGTGTGCTCCATTACAAGTTTACAACTATGGTCGAGCAGGAAGAGCCATTGGAGCCTCCATTATTGTTGAATTTGAAGGATGGTGACAATGGTTCTTGCACTGTATGATTGGCTGCTGGAATGTTCTCTGGTCTCACCTACGGACTAAAAGAGGCTTGTGGAACTCATGATCGGGTAAATTGCCAATCATCTTCTATTACTTTTCATTACAATGTCTTGGACCTGTGTACCCGCTACTTTTGAATAAACCTTGAATGTTCAAGTCATGTGCCACCAATGTGTAGAATGTTCCACCAAAAACTAGCCCATACAAAAATATAACTCTTTTGGACCAAACAAAATTATTATTGGGCTAACAAAATATTGGGCTTCCACTAAGGAGGGAACCCAACAGTAGGCTTATCTGTGGTTACTTTCTAGAAGTTGTCGAGCACTGGTCTAGTATCTCACATCACTCCTTCAGTTTCTTTTGGTGCAGAAAAATATTGCAATGGCAAGAGCAATTACAAGGGCAGCGCTGGCTCTTACAGGATGATTCTTCTCATGAACAGATTGTTCAAAGTGGTATAACTGGGGCAGCAATTGCAACCGCTGCTAACCTTCTGAAAGTGATTTTCTGAAAACCTGTCCTAGGAATTAAGTAGCTTCTTGTGAACGTCATATGGAAATACATGTCTAGTTCTTGTGGGAAAAAGACCTTGCTAGGACTACTCTTTACTTGTATTTTGTAACCAGCTCCACGATGTGAGAGCATCTGGAGGGGTGGGGTATTCATGTTCCTGATGATCTGTTTTTGGATACCTGAGGTTGGTACTTTGTTGGATCTTATCATCTTATTCTTGGATCAGCATTTTAGTTACTCACGTTTTGTTAACTGCACGCTCGCATTTAGTACATGTCAAATTTCTAAACTCAAAATGATTACCTTGAATTCTCTGTCGAAGCAAAACTCCTTCGTTTATGCTACATAGCATGGGGAGGTCTGTCCCTATTCTCGGAGCAATGTGGTCTTCGGTGAAAGAAAATACGTATCTGTTTTTTTCTTCTTGTTTCATGGCTAGTAAAGGAACGATGCCCATAGGGGTGATGAGCTCAACACTCAACGCCGCATTGAAATGTTCATGCCTGAAGAAGATCCTTATGACTTTGTCTTGCAGGGTCAGTCCACGTCTACTTTTTTATTTTTTTGATATGTGCCCATGTCGACTTTATGCATGTGGATGTTGTTAAAATATCAGATTTTGGTTATTGTTGAAAACTTGGGGTAGGCTCACAACGACCGAAATTAAAATATATTAGTGAAGTATTATAGATTCAATAAAATTTAGCAATTGATATATAATCAAGCTAATTTTTAACCATACAAATACTTCTTAATGAGACATATGCGATTTTGATTATTGTTATGAACTGAGCCTGGACTCAGAATCACTCCAAAACTGAATTGAACTTATTGGAGATGACCGAACCGTAGATTGGTCCTATTTTTGAGTTGGTTTTAGAAATTGTCGATGTAAAAGAGAGGAAAGTTATTACCGAAGGTGGTAGCCTAGTAGGCAGGTGCCCCTCGTCCCCAGGCAAGGTCTCGGTTTCGAGCCTTGCCAGTGACAAGGAGGTGTGGGATAAAGTATTATGCCTACTTGTATTTAGATAGTGTTGTGGTGACAGTCTGTCATTCCTTTCGGATAGTAACTATGGCTCAAACCGGATATTCCACAGTGGTTAGGTAGCCCCTATGGTCACGCCCAAGGGGTTGTTACACTGGTTGCCCCCTCTCCCCCCTTTATGTCTTATAAAAAATAAAAAAATACTAGTAAAAGAGAGGAAAGTTTATTTCAGAAGAAGCCCCCACATTCTTCCTTGAATTACCAGCATGCCCCAATTCCGGAAATAAACACACTTTCGTGCTCCTCGAAGTCTCGAACCAGATGTTCAACAAAAGAAGTCTCGAACCAAAACCCCAATACTGAGACATAAAACCTCTTCCGAGGCGAGCAACATACAGAGAAGAGTGCGCTCTCTCTCTCTCTCTCTCTCTCTCTCTCTCTGTAAAAGCCCTCTAAAATCTCAGCTCTTCAAGATGAGTACCATGAAGTTTTGCCGCGAATGGTCAGTGGTCGATTAATCATTCCCTCTTTCATTCTTCCACCGAAAACACGCACCCACACACCCACATAAGTAGATTATTACACATGAACTCATCTATGCATTTGTAGACGAAAGTATGCAGTGAACTAATGCATGTGTGCTTATTTTGTGTATTGCTGTGTCCTTGTACTCCCTCAGCAACAACATTCTCTACCCTAAGGAAGATAAGGAGCAGAAAATCCTCCTTTACGCTTGCCGCAATTGCGATCACCAGGTCTCTCTCACTCTCTTTGCATAGTTTTGTTTTTATGCTCTTAAAGGTTAGGGTTTTGTGGGTAGGGCTTTATGCACAATCAAAGGGGACCTTAGACGTTGGAACATTTCCATGTAGGGTATTGCATTTGCTCCGCTGATTTGAAGCTCGACCACTTAGAAAACCCTAATTTCTAAATATCATGGTCTTTGGTTTGACAATGGCTCCTTAGGAATGCGTATTTACCTAGGATACTGCACTAAATGGGGAGGGATTATAATGCTGCGAATCAACAGAGCTATTCACAACTCACAAGTAGCTCGAGACTTGGCTCGTTAGTTAACGAGCTCGAGCTTTCATTTAGTAAATGAGCCGAGCTCGAGTTAGTTGTAGCTCCACTCGTTTGTAGCAGTTCGGCTTGCTTGTAGAGGCTTTTTTAGTAAACGAACCAAGGTCAAAGTCGAACACTTGGATACTAAATGAGCCAAGCTCGAGTTCGATTATTTCGCTTGACTTTAGCTCTAGCCAGACTATTTTTTAACGAGCAAAGCTTGAACACCTTTTTTTTCGTTTGCAGCCCTAGGAGGGAAAGACTTGACATTTTGTCAATTTCTTTTGAGACGTGAAAGGTGAAGTGTAGAACTGTTGCATTTGGGGATTCATAGATATCACTATTTGCTGCAATTATTTGTGATAATAATTTGTGGGAGGTTTTTTCATTTTTGGTAGCTGTGGGTCTGTGGTGATGTAGAAACTTCATATGGTTTGAGCTGAAAGAGTTCGGTTTTATAGGCTTTGTGCATTTGTACTCGTGCAAAAGTTGAAGGATATAAGTAAATTGGCAGAGGACTGATGGTAGAAAAATCACCTCATTAAAAGACTGTAATTGAGCTAAAAAAATGCTGTAATTGTCCAATCAAAGTTACGTTTCTCAGCATATCAATCTGACTTTATTCAGATTTCACTTGGTATCTTACTTGACAAGGGGTTGACAATGTTTGATGCTCTTTCATTTTCTTTCTTATTGTTATTCAGGAGGTTGCCGATAACAATTGTGTCTACAGAAACGAGATACACCATTCAGTGGCGGAGCGAACCCAAGTTTTGCAGGATGTGGCTGCGGATCCGACTCTTCCACGCACCAAATCAGTTCGCTGTGCTCAATGTGGACATGGAGAAGCAGTTTTCTTCCAGGTCACTTTCTGTGATGTGAATATGGGTTATATTTTCTAAAATCTGTCTATATGGCTTCATTAGTTAAGGTTGAAAGTCATTGCTGTATGCATTCTCTGAGCAGAGACTAGAAAGGCATATCAATGCTTGAGTCCCCTGTGCATGTAGTATAGCCTAGGGATTAAAGATTCCAACCTCAGAAAGACCTAACTCGAACTATTTTGCTGTCAATCCTGTCATGTATATAAAATGGAACAATACTAGTCCTATGGTTTTCATTTGCGCAATTTGAAACTTAGATCTGTGTATACGTATAAGTACCAGCGAACGTTAAGAAATCAGTTGAGTAACGTTTTAATGTTCGAACACTATGTAGTTGTGCATTCAGTTTGTCAATGTCTATTACAAAAGCTGCATTCATGCCATGTTCTCTGATTCTGTTTGCCATTTCATCCACTTGTGTCTTGTGGTGTTCACATCTAACCATGGAGTACATTGTACAACCTTTTCAAGCAATTAGATTTCCATTCTCAACCTATGATTTAGTTCAACCCATTTTGACTGTTGTTCTGCCTTTGGCTATGGGTATGTAAAGCAGAAAATTAGATGTTTGTTCGCATCCGTTGATTCTCTTAGATTGGTGTTCGCATCTAACCATGGAGTGCATGTAGTAGTTTCAGGATTTCTTTTTATTCACAACCATATTGCATAGCGTTGTGTGAATCTAGAGAAAAGTAATTAAAAATTACTAAATTAATGGCGAATATTTTTATGGCTGCAAAGAGATTTTGCAGTTTTTGAGTTGATTTGCTAATTTGGCAAGGGCAACTCTATTATGTGGGTTCCAAATTTCCAGTGTACTTTTGCTAAGTACACAAATTGGGGATAATTTCTATCATTCTGAATTTTTTTTATTTTCGTTGAGGAAAATGTGCAGGCAACTGCAAGGGGAGAAGAAGGTATGACGTTGTTCTTTGTTTGCTGCAACCCTAACTGCGGCCATCGTTGGAGAGATTGAGGTCGATCTGCTTGTGGCAATTCCGTGTGCTGAATTTCAGTCTTGATGCAACTGACCATATGTCCTTTGTTCTTCTTCTTCTTTGCTGAATCTCAAATCTAACTGTTGCTACTATTTAATTAGTAAAACTACTCAGTCACATTATTCTGCACGTGCTTTTTACCGGTAATATTAGAGTGATCACATTTCGGTTCTATGTTTGGTTTTCTTAATATGACATCTTATATGAATCAATCACACAGATACTGAATGTCATATAAGGCATAAAGAACAGATGGATCTAAGCCTGGTCTCCAGAAACTGACTGGGTTGTATGTATAGATCTAGTTGGCTAGAGCCTTGGTCCAGTTGGTCGGGTCCTGTGACTTCCATATCTGAAGCCATGTCTTTGGACTTCTAGGGGTGGATGGTTAAAATTCTATTCCTCACTCACCATTGAGTTCGGACTTTGTAATTTGGAGATTAGTCAGGGTGAAACTTGGGACATCTTCATCGGTAGCCATAAATAAATAAAAAAAATCTAAGAAAAGATGATCTTTAAAACATTTTCTTAGTTAGTTAAAAAACCACTATGGTTAGACATGACGTGCATATATCATCTAGTCCACAAGAATCATAATTATTAGTATTGAGCATTAGCCGCCGTATGAAAATTAAGGAGATGCGACCCAGTAACATTATGTGTCATTTGTGAGGGTATATCAAAAGGACTATGATTTGTTTTTCGATCACCTGATTTCTGATTGGCCAGCTCTAGCCTCCAAGACTTAAGATACGGGTTTATTCGTTTAGGGTCTCAAAACTCCTGCGCACGATCTATAATGTAATTTTTTTTTCTCTACTTATTACTCTTAAAATCCAAACCGAACAGGGTTTTCAATGGCAGCTACCTAATTGCCAATGGCTAATTTCAATGGCAGCTGTCTAGTATCCTGCCTAATCGCCAATCGCAGCTGCAGTGCTGATTTGAAAGCGCATTCGACGGCATATGCCTAGGGTAATAACATTGACAAAAGGGGGCATTCTACAATGAATTGATTCTGCTCGACGATAAAAAGTAGACATGGAAAGGGACACGAAAGTACATCCATTTTCACACTACAATGTGCTGTTGGTTTTTTTTTGATGGTCAAGTTATCCGGGCCAGTTTATGTGTACATCAACTAATTCCCTCTCGATGCGGTTAAAGGCAGACTATCCACGTCAGCACTAGAAAATTCACAAAAAATTACTTTCTTACGATCTGATTCAAACTATGTGCGGCTGAATTTACACATGTAACACTCCATTCTTGATAATTTCTGAAAGCAATATACATTATTACATCATTTGCACGACCCCATGGAACATTCAATTCTATCGGTAGTTTCGTTCAAAGACGGAAATTGAGATTAGGAAGCCAGCTTTTAGACTTTAGCTTTCCTTGAATTTCCTTATTTAGACTGGCATCTCTAATTTGTTGGGATTTGGTGTAAAAATAAGATCCAGAATTAAAACAAATTAACTCCCAACCGCAATACTCAAAAAGACAATATAATACATAAACTAGAGTCACTCTCGACCCAAAAAAACACATGATAGAATTGTAGCCATCCTATTACTTATTGTCACAAACAACAACACAGTCACACATATTTTTTCGCGGTCACTCTTCTCTTCACCTCAATATTCCAAATAGATACAAAAACGAACATGCGTTTTATAGAGCAACTACCACACCAAAACCTTTTGCATTTTCAGTTGAATATTTTTGTCCCACACAAACTTTTTGAATTTCCGATTGAAAAAAATTTCTCCAATGAAAAAGCTTTTAAGGCTACCCAATATCCTTTACGTTTCCAAATATTTTTACAAATACGCTTTTTTGAGATAGAACTCCCATTTTAAAATTTCAATCTACGTACTTTGTGAAAGATAAGATTTTGAAAATGTGCATGGAAAATTTTATGATGCTTGATTAGTATGAGCCAAAGCAACACTAGCTAGCTAGTCTACCAAAAAAATCCATGACATTCGTCTCAATATAAAGAAGCCCAAATGTACGTCTGTGATTAAAATCATCATAAGCTCGATATCCATTAATTTCCTTGTCCTGTTCTTTTCCATGGCTAATTGCATCCACAAAAACAAGCAACCCATGTTCCTTGATGGCTAGCTGTTTCAATGCTTCTTCGATCTGGGACTATTCCTAGCATGCTTTGCTATCTCTCTCTCTCTCTGCTACATGGTCAGGGTGCGGGTATTACTAAAAAAAAATACTACTCCGTATGATTCATTTTATTCATAATTTATTTAAGAGCTCTACAAATATATTTACTCATCAGTACTAGACAAAACGTCCAATAAAGCATATCGGAGGATTAACTCATGTCAATACCCTAGCTAGTGTCAAATGTTATTAATTAGATTTGATCGATCGAGTAATGCATGCATTAATTCCATTCAACACATATTGCATGATAAGGCCCGCACAAAGTTCTGTCACAACCTGTGGATCTCCCAGGATAGACTTGCTTAGGCATTTTTGTTAAATAAAGAAAAAAAAAATACTGCAAATCGTAACTAAGACCAATGGAGGCCTGAATTTGAGTCTCACAAGGGGCGGGTTTGTGGTTCAAGGCTATGAATAATCTCTGAATTCTCTGTTGATTAACATACTAACACTCCTTTAACTCCCGCTGATATATAAAGAGTGAAAAAAAAAATCTCTCTTGACACCTGACTATAACGAACCCAGCTCCAGCCCTAAAACGTATGCCATCATACACGCTTTCTTTTTTCTTTTTTGGTTGCTAGGTGTCCTCTAGGGACACTTGTACATTAGGGGCTAATAAATACCAATTAATGTATTTAATTATGAGGTGTCATTTCTACCATCCGTAATACTTATCTCAACTAACTAAACTTATTGTTGTTAGGTACACGCTATATTACTAATTAACTATCTCAACACTATTTTACATATATAAGATGGTATAATACATGCCAATACGCAACAATATAAAACCTAAACAATCGTGGCCGGCCTTGACTATCAACTTATTTTAATTGTCACTAATACTATTTTTCATGTATGAATAGCAATTCCCCAATCATTGACAAACATGTATTTAATTAGCATACTGTCATTTAACATTCCAGGTGTCCTGTCAAGTCATACACGAGTGTATGCTAGGATCAAGTCTTACCTCCTCCTATGTGTATGTAAAAAGGGCAAGAATCTTGAGACATGATTGTATAATTTAAATGCACTTGTGAGATCGATACTCATATCCACCTCTATACCCGGCCTCAATGGATCTAGTTGTACAATCGATAGGCGTGTGTTATGGTATGCTAGGTGACAACCTACCTCCGGCATCAGAAGTCGTAGCCCTCTACAAAACTCGAGGAATCCAAAAGATGAGAATCTATGATCCGAATCAAGCCGCTCTAGAGGCGCTCAAAGGGTCCAACATTGAACTCATGCTTGGTGTCCCGAACTCGGATCTCCAGAGTCTGGCTTCCTATCCCTCCAATGCAAATTCATGGGTTCAAAGAAACATTAGGAACTTCTGGCCAGGGGTCAAGTTTCGGTACATAGCAGTTGGAAATGAGGTTGGGCCCACAACAGGCCTGGCCCAATTCGTTCTTCCTGCCATGCGAAATGTCTACAACGCCATTGCTTCAGCTGGACTCCAGAACCAAATCAAGGTCTCGTTGATACTACTACTTTTCATCAAAATCATCCAATTGGGTCTTTTTTAGTATACTACTTTACAAAATTAAGGAAGAAGTGAAGTTTATAATTTCAAAGTGAATTTTTGAGATGGTATTACAAGTTTTTGTGTATGGCAAACTTTGTTCAACTTGAGTTCGACTTTTCCACCGCTCATTCATGCTTTGGTCTCCTGAAACGAAAAGTTGAATTATAAGTTGGTTATCTCAAAGTTTTCCATCCAATTTGAGAATTACTTGACAAACCTTTTTGAACTTTACAATGTTTTTTTGAGAGAATCTAATGATTTTGCGACTCAATTCTCAACAGGTTTCGACTGCAATTGACACGACACTTCTAGGGAACTCCTATCCACCGTCACAAGGTGCCTTTCGAGGTGACGTTACGGCATTCCTAAACCCAATTATCGCCTTCTTAGTACAAATCAAATCACCCTTACTAGCGAATATCTACCCTTACTTTAGCTACTCCGGCAACCCGTGTGACATCTCCCTGCCCTATGCCCTGTTCACTTCTCCGTCGAATGTAGTTTGGGATGGACAACGTGGGTACCAAAACTTGTTTGATGCCATGTTGGATGCCTTGTATGCCGCCCTTGATAGGTCTGGTGGAGCTACCTTGGACGTCGTGGTATCAGAAACCGGGTGGCCTTCTGCATGTGCTTTTGGAGCGACAGTCGATAATGCACGTACTTATAACTCAAATTTGATTCGGCATGTCAAGGGAGGCACCCCGAGGAGGCCTAACAGAGCTACAGAAGCATACTTGTTTGCAATGTTTGACGAGAACAATAAGCAACCCGAGTTGGAAAAACACTTTGGGCTGTTTTTCCCGAATAAGCAGCCGAAATATACGCTCAATTTTGGTGCGGCGGAAAGGATTTGGGATGTTACTGCTGGAAATAATGCATCAGTTTATCTGAGTAGTGATGTGTAATAAGGAATCAGGGGTATGTATCATCGATCCTATGCTACTTTAAATAAGGGATATCATGTGTCATCTTTTCAACATGTAGCTAGCTAGAACATATTGCTTTAATTGTTGACATCTGTAAACTTTTTTGCAAATCTTTTGTTCGAGCCTTTCAAAGGTGAGAAAAACTTCTTTACGGGGTGTCTTGTAAAGAAGATTTATGACGCTAAATCGCGCGCGTTCAAAAGTATTTTGAACGTTCCGGATTGAAAATCAATTTTGATCAGTAAAAATTGAAAACACATCTCAGCCATTGATTGCGAGAATAGATGGGTAAGATTGAGCTGAGTCGTGAATAACTTATTCACAACACGGCTCCGCTGTGAATAAGTTTCTCTCTTCAAAGATTATGGCATCGCAAAAGTCTTCGTTCCATAATAGGAAATAAGTACTTATTTTTTAAGAAGATAATTTTAAACTAAAAAATAATGGATTTCATGAAATCTAAAAATATGAAATCTTTTTTAAGTATTTATTTCACATTTTCAAACTCAAAAATAATGTAAATGAAAAATAATTTTTTAATTTTTTTTTGCACCGTATTAAAGATCTCAATGAGATCTATCAAACAATATTCATATTGATAGGAAAATAATTTGCGTAAGCACATAATTTTTGAGTTTGAAATTGTTTTCTTAAAAAATAAGTACTTATTTTCCTTTTCAAAACGGAGCCTAAATGAAAAAGAAGTCCTGTGGATAACGTAAAAGAGATGATGGGTATAGAAAAAGGAAATAGTGTGGCTGCTGGGATTCGAGCCCAGGTCTCCACGGCCACAACGTGGAATTCTTACCACTAAACTACAGCCACCAGATGGTTGATCAACGTCGTAGTTTAATAATTTAACCAATACCTTCATCTAGCCCAATGCCTTTTCTATACACAAGCCCAGTTGTGAACTTTGTTTTCCACAACCACAAGCTCAAGAGTTAGTACTGTTGAACTTTCTCGTATTTGGAATCCTTCTAACAAGAACGGAATCACGCTCTGTAGGATTTAAACCTACGATATCGGGTTTTGGAGACCCACGTTGAATGAAAACAAAAAAAAGTATTATAGCTAACCAGATGTGCAGTTTGATAATATCGAGCATGAAATAATAGTGTATGGAGTAGGTTTAAATTAACATCAATCCACTGTAATTAATTAGTAGAGTGAGCTATGCTGGAGATGTACTTTACGAGAAAGAGATCACTACTCCGATGCAAAAAAGAGGGTAATTATACAAAATAATGACTCATCCGCTTTGCTCTTGATTGATTATTAGAGTGTCAATTTCATAGCACTATCCAGTGTTTCAAAAAAAGATTGTCTTTACGGCCCTGCAACCAATGGAAAAGAGGAGGAAATTTTCAAAATTTCTGGAATAAAGTCATGCACACAAGCAAAGCAAAGCAATGAGACTCCAAGGGTAATGCAACAAAAGTCGGAATTCAAGCACACACATGAATAAGCTCAAAGCATAAGCAGCACATTCAAGTGAAATTCCATGCGAAGATCTTAAAATTTAAGTAATATGAAGAAACACTCCCTTTCGGTTACTTCATCAGAAGAGTGAAAACTTGCAAGCGTTATTGTTCTGCCTTTAGGATATGGATTTCAAAATGAGCATTACTACTAAAATGATCGCATTTATCTAGTGTATCAAAATTAATTTAAGTATCACACACACAGATGTGCACGATACTCAATATAGAGTCAACCAAGCAAATTGCAATTTAGGAGATGGCATGAAAATAATGAGATTCAAAATTTTAGTGTACATATAGAAGTCTAAAAACAATTTAAAGATGGCATGAAAATCCAAAAGTGTCCAACATTTTGGGACAGAGGGAGTACAATTTAGGAGCCAGTTTTGGAAAGGTTCATTGGAGATGCTCGCCCAATAAAAAGTGATAAAAATGAGAACTAATTTATGGGTTAATTTAGAAAGTGAATAGGCTACTTGCACTTTCTTGTTTATCTAAAGCCCAAATATACGAAAAAGTAAGTTGCATACACCCGGCGTCTTCTTCAGTTCACCTCCTAAGGCACCACGTCACCACCCTGTGGCTTCCTTCTTTTTTTTTTGGCAAAATAAGAACATATATATAGATCAAACAGAATGCAAAACATGAGTTCAGCAAAGCTTCAATATTAAGATTACAAACCAAAGCAAATAAAAAGATGACCGAACTACCCCGTGACCTAGCAAGATTGCATTAGAACACCAACCACAATTTGTAGTCAATCAAGAAAAAAAAATAAAAAATAAAGCATGTCCCCAAGAACTCCTATGATGAAAGCTAATGAAGGGTCCACTTTGAATGAAGCCACTATGACCTGCAAAGAGGAAGAGATAAGACACAACCGAATCAAAATAAAAAATAGAACTCACTAACCGCAATCGAGATAACGTCGCCGAGGGGCCTGAAAAAGATACGGGTTATTCAACTGTCTTCGATTACATGCTCCCTTTTGCGCTTTGTGTTGTCAAATTAAAGATTGAGAAACCTCCTATCATCACAATATGATCTTGGTGCCTTGATTCTCTTAGATCCACCCAACGTAAAGGACACAATCCGAGGAGGAGTAGAGCCAAACTTTCCTAAGCTCACTCCTTTTGAACTAAAAGAAAAAAACATGGCTTTGTAGAGGGGATATATCTTCCTCAATGATTAGATCGTCTGAACTTCAGACTGTCTAAAGCAATCTCATTTGGCAACCCATCCATAGTAGTGTTATTTGTCCTGCAGTACAAGTTTGAAATCACTAGCCCTTTTTTTAGTGTGAAGCTTTTTTTCCTGGAAATCCATTTGCATATCTTCCTGAGAAAACTCTATCTTTCGTATTTCAACATCCGATAAGCTTGGCTGATAAAAAAACCTGAACGTTTTGCCAATAACTTGAGATTGAGATCAAAAAGCCACGATCAATAAGAAGATAATTCCTTCCCATAAGAACTTTTTTCCTCCTCTTACTTGGCTTTTTGTGGTTGGATTCACTAAAGTCCATTCTCGACCATTTATGACTACTTTATTTTCCAAAAATCATAGTAGACTTATAACAATCTAAGTTTTCCTCATTCTCTACTTCACCTCCTGAGGCACCACGGTAGATCTCGCTGAAATTGGAACGAAGTTCAAAAAACAATAGAAAATAACGAGATTGAAATTCAAAATTCAATTACACCATACCTCACTTTGTCTTTCACTCCATCAAACCTGTTATTGTGATAAGAATTAGAGCAAAAACAGACCACGTCACAAGTGCTATTATGGAAACAGACCACAAGTGGTATTACAAAAACATATATGAAGCAACAACAGAACAGAATAGCTTTTACTATTCTGTTTACTTTCTGCATCGAGGGTTACATATGTAATTGTGATATATCGTGTTTGATGGAAATACATGAGTAGTTGATTAAATTCCCGAAACCTTATTACTTAATATCTCTCTTCTTCTCTTCAAATACAAGCCCTAGTTTGATTACTATCAACTTAAATAATAAAGACACAATATGACTTAAGTTCTTCGTTAGTTCGTTGCAGAAGGTCTTATTCTCCAGATAATTATTGGAAGCTCTTGTCTACTTTCTCATACTGAATTATCACATGCTCTTAGCAACAAGAGGTTACAAAACACTTATTAGAGGTTGGCACCATGCAGTTTGCCTCACCTGAATGTCCCACAATGAAACATTTGCCCTGCCTCGACCGCCACCTCTTGATTACAATAATAACCTTTGAGCATAGTTCTAATGCCTTAAGCACACTATCTAAGTCCCCACCAAAAACCCACAGAAGTCTAGGACTAATACATAACCAGCTTGATCAATCACCAAAACTGAAGATATATTCCGTAAATACACTTCGTTTTCCCAAAAAGTGAGAAACTCAAATGTATTCTCCTTAAATAATAAGCTGAAGGTTGCAACTCCAAAAGGTTATTGCCCAACGCCCTGGGTAAGATATACCTATTTTTTGCATGATTTTGCATAATGGGGCAGCAGTCATACTCCACCCATGTTTTCACCATTGGAACCCCCAGTTCCTGAGCTTAATCCCTCTCAGCCTTCTGAAGAACATTCTACTGATGAAGCTAACCAGAGCCCTCAAGATGCTGGGGAAGGACCACAAATCCAGCTGTGGCCTGTGGGTGACACGATTGTTGAAGAACCAAATGAAGGTCCTTTGAATGTGAACCAAGTATGCAGTGGCAGCTTGAGAATTTCCACACGTGGGTGTCATTTTAAATTTAACTTGTGCAAGTTTTCTGGATTCATATATGTACATATAAAGTTCAAGCATACAATAATAGCCAAATGATAGTTGTAATAACTTACCCACTTTTACGACTTTGTTATATCTGACGAGACCCATAGGAGTGACTGCACCACTGTATCTCCCTATCTCTCTCACTCGGTCGCCCCCTCTTGCTACAATCCCTAGAACAAGGACCTGTTGAAACCTAGGAGCATATCTAGGCGAGAAATTATCTTACGAAACGGGTACGTAATACAGGTGTCTCTCATCAAAGGGCTGGACCTGTTGTAGTTGTGCCTATCTCATCAAGTAAATTACGCTTTACTAAAATCAGCAGAATCTATACTAGTCATCAGCAGTATTTTGTTTGGTAACGGGTGTTAAAAGTTTTCGGAAAAGTGGTCAGCACATGCCAAAAACCCACTCCAATGTCACAAATGCCATTTCATCTCTATTTCTCCCAAAAATATTGATCAACCCTCTCCCCCACATAACTCATCCTCTCCCATATACTGCATCCAATCGGGCCCTTATTAATTCTCTTCCTTCTCCATCCGTCAAACGAGTCGCTAGTGAATTTCACGCAAGGGTACACGGCACCTATTCTAGCCACCATGTCCAGATCAAGAAGCACGTGTTTGTTTTGGATCGGATTTGGAATCCGAATCCATTGACAGGCATACTGGAGTATTAAAAATGGAAGCAGCACATAACACTGGAACAAATACATACAGGTAGAGAAATTAATTCGAAACACAGAAATATATATGTACGTAATAGCCGACCAATGGTTGAATACAATAATTTAATAGCCGAATAATAATAACAATAACAATAATAATAATAATAATAGCTGTAAGAACTTACCTATTTTTCTGACCTCGTCATATTCAGTAATATATACGGTCGCGAAATTATCTTATGAAAGGGGTAAAGTAAACTATCCAAGCTTGGCTGTACCTGTTTTAGTTGTCCCCATTTCATTAAGTAACGCTTTACTTGTAGTAGAGTAGTATTTAAATATACGTCGTAGCTCATAATTGTTGTGTTTTGAACCCCGCAACCGAACTAATGAAGTGGGGTGTTAATTTATTATATTATCCTTTGTATCCCCAGGTATATATGATGTGACAAATTTTAATTCTTCACTTTTGATTATTACATTAAAAATGCTCTAAGTCAATTTGTTTAGTAATCTAATAATTACTATATCGTCTATATTTATCGGTATATTTTGTTATATACTTAATCAATCACCAAAACTGTAAATAGCAATGTGCATATTCAATGTTATACCCTTCCAAGTTTAAAAAAAAAAAAACTCACTCATTAAAGAATCATGTGTTACGTTTATGAATACCAAATATCACTAGCAACTACCGTGGAAGACAACTTATTCAACCACCTTAATGCCCCTACTTACGTTACAAGCTCTCGCTGCAAAGCCCGGCATAAAAAGAAAAGAATCATGTAAATTGACATTAGAAAGAAAAAAAAATACAGAAAAAAATGTGAATATAAAAAGGGAGCGTAAAAATCACTATCCACCGAATAATTGCGGGTGGAAAATGGAAAGCCCAACAACCTAAATTCACTGTCAACATTGGGCCAACAACTTCGTAGAACACGAAGAAATCTACTACTAGTTAGAGAGTTTAGCCCAGTAAAAAAGGGCCAGCCTCAGTCGGCCGTTGGGCCTCCAACAACTTCTCCTCGGCCCCCAACATTCCCCTTACCTAAAATGTCACCTAACCAATAATACAAGGACGCGTGAACAGTTTGCGTCTCAATGACGTGTCATCCATCCACTTATGGCAAATAAAAAGTAGACGTCGTCAACTCGGAAAAATCTCAGCCCCTCTCTCTGTCTCTCTCCTAATCGCATTTCTCTCTCTCTCTGTCTCTCTCTCTCTTCAAAATCGATCGAAGGTTGTCTCTGTCTCTATACATACAGAATCGATCGAAGGTGGTTGTGTCATCTCTAATTCTAACGTGAGAATGGCGGAGGACAAGTACAACATGAAGAATCCGGGAGTGAAGAGGATTCTACAGGAGGTGAAGGAGATGCAATCAAACCCTTCCGATGATTTCATGAGCCTCCCTCTCGAGGTCGGTCCCTCAATTTTCTCTATAATCCCTACTACTCCTCTATTTCTATACCTTCTTTTTGAATTTCTCAATTCTAATTGAGCTAGGGTTTTTCATTGGGAAGATCCATTGTTATCCTCCTCCATTTTTGCGATTGTTGTTTGTTTCATGAGATTTGAGGCAATTATTTCTCTTGTGATCGTGTGTGCTTGTTATTTTGGCAATTACTCGACGTAGTTTTCTCATGAAGAGCAACCGTCCAAAACCTTACGGGCACTAGATGTCTGCCTGGTCGATAAGTTCAGGGCCTTCAGGCACTGGGATTAGATTAGATATAGATTGTATTTGTTTTCTTTTTTCCCATTTTCAGGTAATGCGAATTTGTGTAATTCTGATTTTTTTTGCTCCTTTTCAATTTTTGGAATTGCAATCTGTGACTCAGATTATGATGGATTATGGCTTTAACGGAGATTGGTGTCTTACCACTGACTCCAGTGTCCTAATGGTTAGATTTCGTTATTAAAATTTAGTGACCCTTGTTTAATTAGGTGAAAAATATTAATAAGAAAATGGACCGCCTTCATCTGTGTTTTGGCGTGGATCCAGGAATTTGACACAGACGGCACCTTGTTTTTCGTAATCAACTATAATGAATATAAGTGTTCATGACAATGCACAAATCCCTCAAGCTAGCAATAAGCTTAAAAACTTGAATTTGATTTCTTGTCTCTTAGTAGCTACTTGCTTTGGCTAGTTGTTATTTTACCTTTTTTATTTTGCATGATATAGGTAATCATTTCATCCCCTAGGATTTGTACAAATTTATTTCATGGTGCAGTTTAATGTGAGCTGACTTGTTTCAATAGTGGTTGATTGGGGAGTAGTAGGTGTCAAATCACGAGTGCAGGTTTATTAAGCCGACTTTTCTTCAGTGGATGTTGATTGGGGCCTTCAATTGGTTTAGTCAATCTTGTCTGCTGTTAGTTGTATGGGATTTAAACTTCTTGTTCTTTGTGGTGATTTTCGTTGTTTGTGTTTGCACATGAATCTGTTACTCATGAATCAAATTCGAGATTTTCATTCCATACTTGCAGAGTTGTAGGTCATGATCACATGCTTGATTTTTTTTCCTTTTGAATTCTTTACTTGCATGTTCCACTTGGAAAATTTTGTATTCTCAGGCCTGTATGTTTGTTGCAGGAGAACATATTTGAATGGCAATTCGCAATTAGGGGGCCCTGTGATACTGAGTTTGAGGGAGGTATCTATCATGGAAGAATCCAACTGCCTGCAGAATATCCGTTCAAGCCTCCATCATTTATGTTGTTGACGGTAATGTGTCGCTGTTTTTAAGAAACTCGTGACCAAGTTTCCCTATCTGACATCTGTTATATGGTAGTCCATGTTGTCAATTGTTTTGTCCCAGAGGGATTGTCTTATACTTTTAACAATCAATAAACGAATTTATTCTTCAGGGTTATGATAGCTAACCTATTTTTGTTGCCCTTGTTTCAGCCAAATGGTCGCTTTGAAACACAAACGAAGATATGCCTAAGCATATCTAACCATCATCCTGAGCACTGGCAGCCGTCATGGAGTGGTAAAATCTTATTCCGCGAATAATTTTAGTACAGTGATTATCACTCCTCAAGCTATCTTTATATATTGTTGTTTCTGAGACCAGATTCTGCACCTTACTTGCACCAAGGAATTGAGCAATTTCACTGCCAGGATAATTATTAATTTCAGTGTGGCTAATTAGCATGGAAACGACCTTGTTCAAACCATTGTGAACAAAAATATGAACTGGCTTGGGATGTGTTGGTAAAACAAGTAAGTTTATGAGATTTAAGTGGACGTAAGATAGGTAGACAACTCCCTATTTATAGCATGTATTGCAGTGAATGGATTGGTGAAAAAGGATTCATTGCGGATGATGCCTAGTGATTGGGGCACTAGTCTTGGTTTGCTTTTGATATGTTTGCAAACCTTTGAATGCTATGAGCCCATATTATTCTTTATTCATCCTCTCATGATTAATAGTTACTATATTATAGACGTAGCTGTAAATAACATTAGGGAATTTCTAGAATATGCTGGATATTGGTAAATTGGAGACCTCTTTGAGTATTCCCATGATATCATTGGAAAACCAACTTATATCACATGCTTATTGACACACGACATTAGATTTTACTGGATTTTATTGATTGAGTATGTATTTTGCTGCTTGCAGTTAGGACTGCTTTAGTAGCTTTAATCGCGTTCATGCCCACCAACCCTAATGGTGCTTTGGGCTCCTTAGACTACAAGAAAGAAGAGAGGCGCACTCTGGCAATTAAATCTCGGGAAGCTGCTCCAAGATTTGGTACTCCTGAACGGCAAAAAGTCATTGATGAGGTTTGCTATGGGCCTGGATTCTCCTTCTGGTATATGTCCTCTCATTTATTTATTTTTCCTACCACTCACATTTCTCATTGTACAGATCCATGAATATATGCTAAGTAAGGCACCCCCAGTTCCTGAGCTTAATCCCTCTCAGCCTTCTGAAGAACATTCTACTGATGAAGCTAACCAGAGCCCTCAAGATGCTGGGGAAGGATCCACAAATCCAGCTGTGGGTGACAGGATTGTTGAAGAACCAAATGAAGGTCCTTTGAATGTGAATCCGAGACCTGAGGGTCCCGCAGTACCTGGACAGGTTCCTGTGGGACCACCAATAGGCGAACACCAGTTGCTGCGTCCTAGGGTTCAGAAACCTGCTGATGATAGGATGTTCACATTGGCCGCTGTTGGGCTTACTGTTGCCATCATCGTTCTTCTGTTCAAGAAGTTTATGAAAGCTAGTGGACATGGCGCTTTTTTCATGGACGAATCTTAGTGGTTGTGGTTTTATCCGTGTTTTGTTCTGCCTCGGGATTTGAGATATAATGTTATATTTTCTGCCAAACAGAGGAATTTGTATCTATACCACCTCTGTTGTTATTACGCTTATTACCAATAACATAAAGACAGGACAAGCTCATATTCGTTTGGTATTGGATGAAAGAGATTATAAGAAGTTTGAATTATATGCGAATTGCCTCATTGTAATGATAACCAGTCTGCTGATATCTCATGAATTTTGTTGTGTTTTGGACGAGAGAGGATATTTGCAACATCTTCAATATTGTGTATACATTATAGCTTTCAGGTTAGCGAACTTTTGTGTGCAAAATCCATTGAGGGCAACAATGGTTCACCTATTCTTTTTGCAACCAAGGTAATTCACTGGAAGTTGTCGTCTCAAGACAAACCCAGGGATTCGTCCCGGTAAGTAATGCACACTTTTTTATGACTGCTCAATCGTTTTAGAACTTGATAGTAAACCAAAAGCCTTTTTAATGACAACCCCCAGGCCCAGGGATTCACTTTTACCAAGTGCAGGTGTTAGAACTTGATAGTGAACCAAAAGCTCTCGACTTTTGCAAAGTTGTCCACTCGACTGTATATATAGAACACCAAATTGTCCATAGATTTCACTTTTAGTAAGGAGCCGTCTACCGCTGGGTTGTTCGGGAATCATTTCTGCAAGTTACAGGTAGGTAAGTCATGCCGTTGCCAACAAGAATTAAAAACAAAATCTCCGATTTTAGGGCTGCTAGATACTTGGCAGTAGCCGGTTGATAAGTTTTTTCTTTTCTTTTCTGTATTTTTTTTTTATCAGCAACCGATCGACAAGTTCGTATGATACTTTGTGACCTTGGAAAATATTAGAATGCGGGGTTTATTCCCTACCCTCAATCTCCCAAAATTGGGAAGGGGGAAAAAATGGTGGCCAATTTTCCTTTCATCCCCTCAACTGAAGGAGCCTCCCTTAGTTTCCACTCCCTCCCTCCCATTTTATTTATGAACCAAACATCGTTGAAAGTTAAAAACATAAAATCAGAGGAACTTTCTTTGGTGGTAAAGTACAAAGAATACAGAAAATTATTTTAAACAGTTTCCAGAGGCCGTAAGAAGGAGAAAAGAATTGGCATCCTAGATTGAAATTGAAGATCACATTAGCACAACATTTCTGTTAAATTATAGCCGAGGTTGCAATACATCCATGTTAAATTTTCATTCGAAATTTGCTCGATTTATTCGCATGCACATTTTCACAAGATCCTATATCGATCTCTTCTCTTCATTATAAAAGAAGGTAACGGTAACACAACAATAATGAACCATTACGCTAAAAATCAGCTCCACTTCAAAGAAACAAACCAAATATTGAACAAGGTCACAAAACACTTACAGGGGTCCGAGTCCCACAGCCACGCGAGTGCCTGTGAAACCCACAACCACATGAATGTTCTGTGCCATAACAGAAATACATAAATACA
The DNA here is from genome assembly GCA_019656275.1 of Rhododendron kiyosumense. Lineage (NCBI taxonomy): Eukaryota > Viridiplantae > Streptophyta > Magnoliopsida > Ericales > Ericaceae > Rhododendron > Rhododendron kiyosumense. The sequence continues at coordinate 57,570 of BPLS01000198.1, read as the reverse complement.
TCGCAGATGATCACTTGATCAAAGAAACAATAGCAAGGCAATTGCTTGTCATCTTAGAAAGCTTGGCATTGAATTCCAACAACACTGGCGAAGAAGCCTTCCCGGCAAGAAAATCATCGTTGTCACTGAAATCCGTTATGGCAGCACTAAGCATGCTGTTCATGGTGCCAACATCACGCGAAGAAAGTGCGTCAAGCGCCTTCTGGAAATTGTCAAGAGCGTCATCATAGCTATCCTTGCAATCACTTATAGTGGAAGCAATATCGGGAGAAATCCCAGGAGAGGTAGCAATCTTTGTAGCCGCGGCAACAGCTACTTGTGTGTGTTCAGTAGCGGCTTTTATTGCAAGTTCCACCACGGAGATGGGGTCGGTTTTGCCATTGAGCAAAGGGGTGATTGATGAGATGCAAACTTCAGGGAAGTCAGTGGCAGCACATATTTTCTTGAGTGATGGATCGGTGTGTAATGATTGTGGAACTGCCTCCATCAAACTTGGAAATATTGGAAATAGCAATTTTGGTTTCTGGTTTGAAGCGGGTAGATGGAATGGAACAGATTCTGGCGCAGCATCTGGTTGTGAAATTGGAGAAGCATATGGAGATGGAGATGGAGACAGAGAGGTGGTTGGTTTTGTTCCGTTGATTGGAACACATATGGCATTTGCAGAGTTGAAGGTTATGAGGGAGAAGATAGAGAAGATGAGTAGGGTATGATGATTGAGAGGCTCCATCTCGGTTGCTCTTTGGAATTGGAGAAAGAGGAGAGAATGAAAATGGGAAGGTGGAAATGAGGATATTACTAGTTGGGGAAGGAAAGGGGTAGTTACAACTCAAAACAACCAGTTACCCATGAAAACAGGATGACCATTGAGTTAATTGGAGTAAGTGAACTAGTGTTGTGGGCACATCACGTCGCTGTGTTCCTGCCAATAGTAGGAGGACACGTAGCCGTTTTTCAGGAAAACAAAAAAAGGGCAGGAATGGGGACAATTCAACTTCGTGTCGTAAGACGGGGAAACGACAATGCATGATTCCGCAGTTCACCTGATAATTTTTATAACCTAATCCTTGTTAACTGTCTTGGCCTTGTTTCAAGGAATTTCGTTGGTTGTCTGACTTGCCTTGACCTTGGGACTACCTAAAATTTTTGTTTGATCAGTAAATTAAGCTTGCAACCTACACAAGTTTTTACCATATATAGGAGGCTAGATATGGTGCACTGAACTTGTGAGAGGAACTCCAACCACAAAGGGGATACAAGCTCTATCTGGATTCCATTTCCCCCCCCCCCCCCCCCCTTCTTTTTGTTCTCTCTAGATAGTAAGTTCTCGTAGGGTCAACAACTATGGTCTTTTTCACACCCTCTTTCTTTGGTCCCACCGTCTTGAGGTCTACCAAGTGAATGAAACAATGGTGTTAGTTTCCAATTTTGGATTCAATTTGCTTCATATCTCCTCCCGTAGTTGGGTGGAAGGTGGGTTTATAGTGAACACTGCTACTTTAAACAAATGTGACAGAAAATCTTTTATCCGAATACAAACATCTCGAAAGTTATGATGGGATGTGTGTTTAAAATCGTGGTATCAAAAATTTCTTGATATTGGTGATATAGCCTTGTGTATCAGCCAATACGTAAGTGAATAATACGTAATGACCGATACGATATGTAACGTTATTTATTTAAAACTAGACACTCATGACATCTTTCTATGATGATAAACTTCAATTCTGTCACAATAAGCCATCTACTACGCAGAGAGGGGTGCAGGAATAATGCAGCGCAATTAAAACAAACATATTTAGCCACCCAGAATAGCAAACCATTAGGAAACTCTAATTGCTTCTTGGAAATCAGAGTAGTTCAAAAGTAAATTTATTCCCACAACCTATGGATTATCGCAATGTAACCCCACACGACACCATCTGCAATCAACTTACTTGTAACTCCTCTTACATGTAAATGAATTGAAACATAAAGAAGAACTCCGAGAAATGTTATTAGAAGTATGAAAAATTAATACAACTTCATTCTGGATCGCATGTGGACTGAGTTCTAACGAGAAACAGAAATCCAGTTCAGATAGATGGAGCATCGCAATCACTCATGATCCAAATGCTTCACGACCGTCACTGGACAAGAAGCATTATTCACCATATAGTTGCTAACACTGCCCATGATAGCCCTGGAAATTAAAATAGGCAAATAAAATCAAGAAAAAATCAATTTCCATAGATAACATGGCCTACGTAACCGATGGAATTATGGTTTCCTTTAAAACTTCACAAAAGCTGACTCAGTTCCAAGGCAAATTTTCCCGGAGAAAACCGGTTGTTAAAAATGCAAAGTAACTTTATAATGGGTGCTCTTCTCTGGCAAGCTCTTACCAAAGAGCTTGTCCATAGAGAAAGCCCAAGTTTAAGTTGCCATAGCGAGGATTTGGAGTTAGTACGACACACGAAAAAAGTGTACAAAAGGAAAATTCAGGGCGTGCCACCAAAAGTTTCATCCTTGCAGAATTTTAGATTTGAGTTCTGAAAAGAAAAAAAAAAAAGCAATCCAAAGAAATTAACCTCTTGAGTTTGCCAAGGCCTCTGTTCCCTATAACAAGGCAGCTCAGAGGAATATTATCAATTGCTTCGCATATCTTCTCCCGAGCATCTCCCCAATAGATCTTCAAAACCACAACAATCTGTTCCACAATCGCACAAACTTAGTTTCCATAGTTAGAGAACCTCACAATTTTTGAAAACTCAAAAGGGTTTTTGAGGAGAAGACACTGCACCTCTTTCTGTGCAGCAGCAGTATTGGCAATATCCAATGTTTCAGGATCCGGCTTCACACCATATTTCTTCAAAATGACAGGCTCAGAGAACTCTCTCAAAGGGATTAGAGCTGCCCAAAATACACCAAATACAACACCCTTTAAGTACATGATGAAACACATCTACTCAACTCAAACTAGACTCTATTCCAATCACGTCCAGGACTGAGTCCAGAACACACACATAAACAGATCAATTAAGTGCCATTCTGGAACTCAAAACATCCCATTTTCGGTTTTTGATTACTAAAATAAAGGAAACATAACCACAAAGTGACAATATCATGCTTTTGAACGATGCCATGCCATGTTATATAATCCACCCACATTATTTTCTAAATTGTGACATCCCAAGACGATCATTAGCCGAAGCTGTGTTTAGTATTTACACTTATCTTAGTAGCTGAGAATTATATTAAAGAAGAACGGCATGTAAAAATCTAGCAGAGGAAGTTCACCCAATCAGTAGAAGTATCCCAGACCAAACAAGAAAATCAACCAAGATATAAACCAAGCTTTGATAATAATAGATATAGTTTGGATCTCTATCATGAAGACTCTACATACACAACTCTCAACCAGACAACCACAACTCCAGACAAAACTGCATCCGGAGCCGTTCGACGCATATGAATTCATGTGCATTAAACGGTTCCGGACGCAATTGTGTCCGGGGTTGTGTTCGAGTGATGCACACCATCTGAGGCATGTTTCCAAATTCCACGAAAGCAACTCTTCTTCTCCCTTAAAGCAATTTCCTTTCATGAGTTTGATAACTGCTGGGGGATCTAGTCTCCATAAACACCTAATGATTACTCCCTCCAAAGGTAAAAATCAGCCACAGCAAATTTCCCGTTTCTGAATTTGTTAAAGAAAAGTATTTTTTTTAGATCTCCATGGCGATCACCAAGATCTAGATTTCGAGAACAACCATCAAAGAATTAAGGATCCACAAAACTGCATTTTACCCTTCTTATTACCCCTCGAACAATAAGTTGACCCCAAGAACAGACTTTTACGTGTTTTAAATTAGTCCCAGCTCAGAATTCAAGAGATAATAAATCAATTGCATTCAAATTCACACACACATCCCCACAAACAAACATATACTACATGGGTGTATATATAGATAGATAGAGAGAGAGAGAGAGGGGGGTTACGGGAGCCGGTGGTTTGCCAGAGCTGCATCTCGCCCGCCTCATAATTGCCTTCGGGGAGAATGGTGATGAGGATGAGGTGATCCCCGGCGCGGACAAGGTTATCCACCGCCCACTTGAGTGCTTCCCTGCTGCATGCGGAGAAATCAATAGCGACACCCACCCTCCGATCTCCTTCCATCTCTGTCTTCTACGAATTCCTCTCTCTCTCTCTCTCTCTCTCTCTCTCAGTGTGTGTCGATCGGCGAATCTCCCGGGAATCGGATGCAGAAAGAGAAGGAAAATTAGAACCAATTATAGTGCGGTGAGAGAAAAAGTAAAAAAAAAAAGTAGTAGTGTACTAGCATGTGTGATGTTTCACGTGAACCGTTAGATTGTTGTCCACTAGTCTAGTGGAGGGGACTGGCTGTGGAGTATTACAAAGCAGCGACCGTCGTTCTTATCTTATGCTGTCTGCTTTAAATATGCCGTGACGCGCAGATGGTGTTTTTAGAAAATTATTTTACAGTAATTTATTGCTGGATTTAGATTCCATCCCAAATACTCAATTATGAGCATAATTTTTTTTATAGATAATAAAACCATTTTAGTCTCGTTTAATTTTTTAAATAAACTAACATGATTCGCTAATCAAATACTTATTGATTGGGTGGTATCTTGATTGTCTTACATCATTGAAAGGATATTTTGACAACGCGATAGTCTAGTCTAATATAATGTTCTCTTAAATCTAGCTCACAATTTGAGCCAAATGCAATGTTACGTTAAAACACACCCTGTAGTAGTTGCTAATTAATTAATTACCTGCAAATCATGTGAAAATAAAGCCGACTTTGAAGCAAAATAAACGGTTTTGGACTAATCACCTAAGATTACGATTCTCAAACTTTCGCAATGTCGTGGCTGTTTAACCTGATCTCCTCGTCCTTCTTCAAGATTAATTAGTTTTTGCTTTGTAGATGTATCCAACTCATGACTGTGTTTGGATGGGTCCAAATTAGATAGCTTTATAGAGATGGAAACTTCAACAATAATAGTTAACAATATCCGTTGACTTTTGGTTACTGAAAGTGCTGGTGAACAATCTTCCTTATTTTAGGATGCAACTCACTTTCACGGTTTGAAGCCGAATAGCTTGAAGCTTAAAGGGCTATTCGTAGATCTATAATTCTGCCCCTATAGCGGATTATAAGTGCTACTTTCAATCCTTAGAAGCAAGTATTAGGTAAGAGGCTTCAATCTCATAGCAGTTATACTATGCTTTCTGGGTACCTTTCATTGACAGCCTTGCTACTCTTGAAAGAGATTGTGATTAATAATATTTGTAAATCGGTAGTTACTGTTTGAAAAATAATCAAGAGAATAGCTAATAGCATAAAAACAGACAGACCCAAGTAAATTACAAAGGTGTGTAATACCCATTGATGGAGTATGGGTGGAGAGTACCGGAGAGGAACTTAACATTTGACACTATATTAATTAAGTGGACTATTCTAAAATAATTAAAAATGAAATAACAATCTCACTATACTTGCAAAATTTGAGAAAAGCTAAAGGACGTCAGATATTATGTGTCTGGAGACCCTATCCAATTTCTGCTCTCCATCTCATTCAAAAAGAAACCATCTAAATCAAATCGGGTTTTATTCTCCACACAATTCCGATCGGGTGTAGTGCATGGTGTAGCAAGCTCGGGTGGCTCGGCCCTTCCTTCTGCGAATAACTTGTTGGATTCATGACGGCAACCGCCACGGCAACATTGATGGTGATCGGAGTTCTATTTTCCTATTTTTATTTTCTGTTGTTTTTTGTCCCTCTCCGGTTTCGGAAAATTCTGTTCTCTGCGTAGAACCTTTTTAACTCTCTGTGGGTATTTCTATTTCCTCAATGTATTGCTCGAAGGAGAAGACGGTGAACCTGGTCAAATTACATGCCGTTTTCAACTCTGTTGCGTCTTCTTCCCATGTGGAACCTTCTTTAATGTAACTGGTGAGTGCCTACTTAGTCTACGTGGATAATCCGAATGTTGAGGTCTTCTTATCCAACGGAGGGCTCCAGAATTTGGGTGTTTGTAGCCTCTGGATAGTTTATTGTTCAATATGAGCATGTAATTGTCTATTTTTTTTTTTTCAAAAAAAAAGGGAGATTAGTTGATTCATTTCCCTTGCTATATATAGCACCTGATAAGTTTCTGGAAGAACTATTCGCCTTGTTAAACGAGTTCTTATCCAAAATCAAGAAACGCTTTATGCCGTCTGCCGCTGGGTCGATGAAAATTAGTGGGCTAAATGCCATTATTGTACTCCACTACTCCATATCTTTATTCATTTGGAATACGAAAATACGAAATGTTTATTTCACTTGGTCGTTACATATTAGCGCATTGCTACGGACACATATTTTTTGAAACGAGTGTGTTCCGAACCATTTGATGCAAGTGAAATTCATACTCATTGAACTAAATGAGGGTGTACCAAAAAAACAAACTGAACAAACGCTCAAGTTTGTCTTGTTTATGAGATGAACCGTCCTCAATTTGTTTCAATCGAGCATATCACTAACCGATCTCGAGTAGTTTGAAAATTTTAAGTATAACAAGTTGAACAAGTCAAGCAATTATTTGTTTAAACTTGATTTGAAACCTTAACGAGCCAAGCTTTGCTATGAACGAACACAAGCTCAAATTCGAATAGTTTATGGATGCTGCATTTAATAAGTCACAATTAAGAAAATTAGTGCGCTCTGCCGGTAGCGCGCATCTTTGTACTTCATAAACGGGCGGAAATAGGCCAACTTCGTTCCGAGTAACAAATCGTCTTTTTTCCAGTTTTCCCAATTCATACTTCACTTGGTCAACGTAGTGAGCATTAGCGCTACCTTGTGTATGCAATAACACACACACTCAGGCTCCGTTCCAGAAATCTTCTTAAAAAATAAGTACTTATTTTGCCACTTCTCAAAGAAAAATAAGAAGGTTTGTTCCACAAAATCCAAATAAGCAGCTTATTTCACATTTTCAAACTCAAAAATAACGTAAATGAGAAATAATTTTTCAATTTTTTTTGCACCGTATTAAAGATCTCAATGAGATCTATCAAATAAGATCCATATTGATAGGAAAATTATTTGCGTAAGCACGTGATTTTTGAGCTTGAAATTGTCTTCTCAAAAAATAAGTAATTGTTCAATCTTTTCAGGAACAAGCCTTCTTATTACACAAAAAATAAGTTCTTATTTCGTTTCTGGAACGGAGCCTCAGTCTCTCTCTCTCGGGGAAAAATGACAATGACTGACTCTTGGTCTCTCTCATCAACAATTAAAGAGACCACTCACTCTCTCCCTTTCCACCATCTCTCCCTTCATTGTTACCTCTCCCTAACACAAACTCTACATATTTGATTTTCTCCAGAAGTTTTGAAAAGCCAAGAAATGGTGGCCAAACTTAGTTCCATAGAAAACATCCAGGGAGAGGTGTGGGACCAGTGAGTCACTGGGGCGGACCTACGATTTTAGGTCACTTGGGTCAAATTTTAAACTAAACATAAAGAATACAAATAGCTCACAGTATAACACACATAACTCAACAACTCTGTGAACTTATTATGGAACCACTGCCGATTTTAGGCATACGCCGAGGATGCAGTCACATTTGAAGCCCAATTTTATCTAAATTTGAGGGCTCCTAAGTTTTCAAACTCTTATATATACTATGCCAATACATAAAATTAGTAAGAGAGCTTAATACTGCTTTTTAAAAATGCAGAAGAGTGACATTTTAGTAATACGTTTGATTATATTTTTAAATATTTGTAATCATCATGCATCCAATCGAGCCTTGGGATAAAAACTTACCTATTATGCAAAATTTAGTTTGACTTGTTAATCCACAAATCATTCAAGTTCGCTGAGCTATATATAATTCCTAAAGCTAACCCCCAAAAGTCAATTTGAGTGACAATTGAATTTGCCCCCACTAAAATTTAAGTTTATATTTGTTGTTCAAAAAAAAATTCCAGTTTATAGCTTCCAAATTGGAGCCCAGGAATTAAATTTTACTAGATAATGATCATGGTGTTACTTTGCCTTCCTCAAAATGAGAGAGTACAAAGCGTCAAAATGAGAGAGTACAAAGCGTGGGTGAGTTTGTACTTGAAAGTGGACCGGAGAAAAACTTCTTTACGGAAGTTTCCGTAAAAAAAAGTTTATGGAAGTGAATCGTTGCCGTTCAAAAGTGTTTTGAACAGTTCAGATTTTAAAGAAATTTTTCCGGGGGAAAAGTTAATTGTGATCGATCTTAATTGAAAACGAATCTCAGCCATTAATTGCGCGAATGGACAGCTCAGATTGCGCCGCTCCGTAAACACCTTGTTCACATAGCCTCCCTGAAAAAGTCTATCTCCTATAAGCTAATCATTCTCAAGTTTTTCCGGGAGAGAGAGACTTTGGGTCAGTTTTATTTATGGGGTGAGCAGGACTATAATATTCTTGAGAAATTCGGGCAAAGTATGACTTCTCTTGGGACAAAATTACCAAAATATCCAAACCACATATAACAATGACTATGCCAGCATAGTTTTCAACCCAGTGGGGTCACTTGACCCTCTTGCCATTGAGTAGGTCCGCCCCTAGGGACCACCAGGGTAAAACAGAGGTTGCGGAGATCTTTGTTTCGTACATTGATGTTGTCTTTTTCTTGCAAATCCTTTATGTTGAGACGGACTGTTTGGTCTTGTCTGACCGACTCGGGAGTAGTAAACTTGGCAGCAAGTTTAACAAGGTGAGTGCCCAAACAATGTCGAATTTTACACCTGAAATGGATCAAATAACAAAACAAACACGCATACAACAGCTCGAAGAAAACCAGGTAAATACCAGAAGAAAGCACGGCATAACAATCCAAACACGAATACAAAGAAAAGGCCTGCATCGATCTGTGGCCCACATCACATTAGATTTCGCTATGTTGTTAGGATTCTACATAATACTGCATTATTGTAATGTGCTCGTGAGCTTTTTGTTTGTTAGCATAACTCTTTCCTTGCATCTAATGCAACATGTTGGAATCTCTGATAAACAAAAGCAGGTGAAGCTCAACTATCCCACGAGTTTCTGACATCAATCTCTGGTAGTTTCAGCGATTACTTTGGGAGGTGCGTGGTAAGTTCCATCACTTTTGGTACCAACCAAGGCACCCATGGACTGTTTGGGAAGCAATGCGAGTATGACAGGGTGTTCAATTTTCAAATGGGGCCGGAGCGGCGGCCCTTTGGTGGATTCCATGGAAGTACTATAGAAGGGGTTCTTGAATCTATTGGCGTATATGTGAAGCCAACAATAACTATTAGCAGCCTTATTTGTGCTCAAGAATTCAATGGGCGTAGAACTTAAGCTTAGAAATCAAAAACTTAAGCGTATCCTTCTGTAGTCTGTACCTCTTGGTCTACAACTTAATTGTCTGTGTTAGGTTCTTTGTTCCTCTGTGATTCGTCTGGAACATTTTGTTGCTAAGGACTTTGATCTATAGTCAACATGCGGAGTATGATGTCAGTTTCCAGTGTCTGTAGTTGAGCATGTAGGAATTACATGATGTCTACAATCCAATGTTAATCTGCATTTTCTACTATCTAGTGTTTGGTTTACAAACTCAGGAGCCCCTTGCATCCATCCATCAAAATTATTAAAAGCCCGGAAAGTCTTCTCCCACAACTTCAAATTGAAGATTTTCAGTGTATGAGCCGATATGTTCTGTTCCAGATAAAATTTATTGTCAAGAATAGATAATCTTACTCAGTCTCACCAAACACTAAAAAATACGGAAAATAACAAAGTGGAATTGTAGTTTAATTTTTAGCTACGCGGCTCTCTGTCCTTCACAAACCAATGTGGGTAACACAGTTGCTGCAGCTCGTTCGTGGCAGAAAACCGAATGTCTAATTCAAGAGCTGTGTTTTACTGTTCTTCAATAACAAAAAGTTATGAGTGAGGCATTCAAATCGAAGGACGACAGACACCTATTATTCGCATATACACTTATAGAACTACAATACACATTTTTGGAATTTGAAGTCATCATTGATTTGCCATCATAGCTGTCATACTGTTTTGAGTTGATACTAACATTTCTTGTTGTATGAATTCAGCCATATCCTCAGTACAAAACATACCTTGTTGACGACCACTTATCTTTAGATCAGGTAAATAAAGCTGACAAAGAGAATCAAAATAAACTGTTCTGGACTAATTACCTCAGTTTACACTGCTCAAACTCCCAACTTTGGCAATGTTTTGGCAGTTTTGTTTTCTGATCTCCATGCCCTTCTCCAAGATTTAGGTTTCAGTTCGACTTGCTCGGTAGATGTTTCCAACTGAACATCCAGTTTTGACGGGTCCAACGATAGCTTCACACAAATGAAACCATCTAAATCAAATCCTGTTTCACTTTCCACATCATCGGATGGGCTACTTTGTTCGTCTCCCTTCTCATTAGTACCTGATAGGTAAAACGAGTTCTCATTCAAGTTTAAGAGTCGCTTTATGCTACCAATTGCTGGGTCAATGATGTCTAGGAACCCTGTAACCCATGAAGCATCATCTGCGACTTCTGTACGCTGTGGCACACAACAATCAGGTTTTAGTCACCAAATTTGCTGGACAAATCTCCTTTCCCAATAATCATTTAAAGCAATGATCTTACAAATTTGACTGAGACTAATATTGTATACCATTGTGGGTTGTCTCAAATGCAATCCGGATTATAAGAATTACCTGTTTTATGCCCATTCAAGGTCTGACCCAATTTATAAATGTTTTACCCAATTCGATGTGTAGGCTCTTCACACACATGAGGTTTGATTGGGGCCTTAAGGTTCTTTTCTATGAGATTGAGAGTTACATGTATAGTTGGCCTGTTGTAATGACTTTCCCTGTTGAAATTCATAACCTATTCGTGGAAACAGGCCCATAATGTTGGCTCATTGTAATGACTTTTTCCGTAGGGAAATTCCTCAGCTAATATTCGGCTGTGGGTGTAGGCTTTAAGCCAACCATGTACATCCTTTGGTATTCTTGTGTGATTGCTTTCGTTTCTGTTCCCGTTCTCATTTACGTAGGTTATAAATGACTAAACTGAAGACTCATTTGTAATCATTGGGGCATTTCATTGACTTGATCTCATATTGGAGAGTTCTATTATGAGCACATTGAATGCAATAGATTGAGTGGAAATTACCTGCTGGAAATAGAGATTACGAATCTCCTCAGCACGGATAGAATTTCCTTGATCCTCCTCCAAAGATGCCCACGTCATCCATGTAACATAGCTTTGGGAATTTATGTTTAGAGAAGCCCTAAATAGTCTCCGAGCAGCTGATAAGTTGCCAGCTCTCTGCTCTAAAACTCCCCAAGCCTGCAAAATATGATGATAGCAACTGAACTCAAGGATGGCACGGTTGCTGGGCAAAAGGATAAACTGACCCACTGTCACTTTTTCATATGGTCTCTTCTACCTGAAGACAACGAGCAGCACTTTCAGTGCTTGAATTAATTGTCAATGCCCTTTCGTATAGTTCCCTTGCTGTCTCTATATTCCCTTCTTTCCACTCCATCCACCCCCAAGCCTAAATCATCCCAAGAAAAAACTATCAACCCAAAGCCTGAAATCCTATACAGAAAGTACATTAAAAGTCGAAAGATTAAAAACAAAACAAAAAAAAAGCAACCAAAAAAAAAAAAAAACAAGAAGAAGAAAGATATTAATCTTTATTTTAATAGCAGTACAATAATATACATCATGTGTGCACAAGTTGCATAAAGAAAAATGAAACGCAAGCACAGAATCTAGTTCTAATCCAAGTAAGCCGCAAAACAAAGCGAACAAATTTGGACATGAAATCAGGAATTCAACAAAGCAGAATGTAGTTTGGGCCTTGGGGCCTAGTCCTAACGACATATATAATGCCTAGTCAGAAAGACAAAGACTCATAGCACCTAAAACAGGGATTTTGGTTACTAAGCAGCATTGTCCTCCTTTCCTTTTTTCGAATAATTTAGTATCCAAAACGGGTCAAAGATGATCATGGACAAACCGTTCCATGTTGCAAACTCAAATAAAGAGAATAAGACCAGAACTCAGTGAACTGGGACAAAATAAAATTAGTATTAGCACTGTCCTATTAAGTACAACCGCTTACAATCCACACTGGTTGGTGCCTTGGGTCCACTTGTGATGCTCTCCTGAACAAAGCTCGCGCAAGATTTGTTGTTGAGTATTTGTATTCCAGTAATGCAAGAGACTGGAGAAGAACTGGATCCCTTGGATTCACTGCATGACCTATCTTCAGAAGTTTCCTTCCGAACTCAATATTCCCCCGATTAGCTTCAAAAGCTCCCCATACATGCCACGCAAACCTATTCTTTGGGCTGGCCTGGACTGCTTTCTGCATTTTGGAGAGAGAGAGAGAGAGAGGTATTGCAATAGCATACTGAGAATGGTGAGAAGTTCTGAACGCAAACATAATCTATTTCTGGATTTTGGAGAGAGAGAGAGAGGTATTGCAATAGCATACTGAGAATGGTGAGAAGTTCTGAACGCAAACATAAACTAACAAGGCACCGTTTCGATAGATTTTCAATTCCAACAAAAATTGAAAAAGATTTTGCTATAGTTGAATCGTGAAACCAGTGTGGAAATTGATAAGAGGTACAATAGATTAAGTTTGTAAGTATCCTTGCATAGCTACAGCTCTTTAAGGATTTCAAATTACTCTAGCAACTAGTCCTTTCAAATCCATAATGGAAAAGCTCCCAAATTCAATGTGTCAATGCATAAACTCTGAAACCTAGAGTTCAGCTCCTCTCACTGAATAATAACGGCAATTTCATTTGACATCCACATCTACCAAAGAAGAGCTCAGTATAGAGCTTCACAAGAAGTAACAAGTGAAATTGATGGAGCAAGAAAAATATAACCACCTCAAAAAGTTGTCGAGCAGCACGGTTCTTTTCCTGCTGCATTTCTAGTTGTGCCCATGCCTGTACCAAGGAAAATTGAGGGATACGAGTAAAGGACTTCATTAAATGCTGACACACAAAACAAAAAATCATCCTCTAAAGAACTAAGGTAGAAAACCACTTACAAGCCAGCTGGCGCAGCTGTTTGGGTTACATTTAGTGGCCTGCCTGAATAAATACCTTGCCTGCTCATAACGACTTGCTCTTACCTCAAGCAATGCAAGTGTTTGATATACATACTCGTTTCCACCACAGTATTTGATGCCTTTACCGAGAAGATTTCTTGCCTTCTTTATATTTCCCTCTTTTAGCTCCAAGACTGCCCATCCATGCCAAGCTGCGATATGTTTCTTATCAGCAACTGTGGCAGCATCAAACAATTCTCTAGCTCTCCTTATATTTCCAACGTTATTTTCAAGAACAGCCCAGCACTGTTCCAAGGGGATGAGTCACGTATAAACTTATAATACAAAAAAGATAAAAGAAAAGAAGGTACTCTTTGCATTAAGGTTGCTTCTCTTATCCCATCCAAACAGGTGCAAATGACTGCGCTCAGGAAAGATATCTTACTACAGCAAATGCTTCACATATTGTTTCAAGTTCCCCATATGCGGGAGCACAAAAAAACTATTAGACGCCTGATTGACATGGAAAATAACAAGAAGGAGAAACAATCTCCATAGCTATACCAAGTTGGATTTTAGACACGGTTAACCAATGACTTAAAAATCATAGACTTGAATCTTGATTAATATAACAATCCAACATAAAGGCTTGACCTTAACAACTGAGGTTTTAGAAATTAACTTTGCAGGGTGACTCACACGTGATTACCACAGTTCCATGTTGTTAAAAAGATCAAGGAGCTTATGACTAAAGGGTAATTTAGCTTTGATCTTACAGTATGTACAGCAGTTTACAATTGTATTTAATTGTTAGGTCATACCTCTTTGCATTTTCACTGAAAAAATGCATTAACGGTGTCTTGAACTTTTATCAATGAGTCTGAACAAGAGAAAAAATCTACGATGTGATCTACCGAGGGGAACATGTTGAAAATTGTCTAAGAACATGAAAGAGAGGAGTTCCTCAATGAATAAAACCCATCAGTCCTAGAGATGAAGCATTCAAAGAGCACATTCGTTTAAAGTACTCTATGGAAGGAGAAGAACATCGCCCAGAATACAGACAAGTATATAAATTCAACCAAACCTGCCATATATAGGGGTTTTCGCCTTGCGTAGCTTGGCAACCTTTCTCATATACAGCCCTGGCTTCAGTTGGCTTTGATTGCCTACTTAATATCTTCCCCAAGGCCACATACGGCCTACCATCTTCTGGCCAATAAAGAATACACTGCACAAACCACAAAATCAAACGGAAACAACGATGTTGATCATTAGTTGAGACGTCTTTGGCCCAATGGCACCAGGAGTGCACTTAGGTGCCAGGAGAAAGGAGGTTAGGAATATTGACTTTCGCCGATAAAAAAAAATTTGTTGACCATTATGTTCTTGACACCCTAAAATCCACACCTTGGATTTGGAATCCTAGTCTATCTCATTCTGAAGAAAAATTAGTAATAGATACACACAAATAGAACTTCCATATAGGGATAAAATTTGTAATGACATGGGAGCCATATTTTCCGAATGGTAATGCTATACAAACAGACTTTGTAATAATCCATTGAGAATGACATGGCTTTTGGTAGCCCTCCCATCTTAACAAAGATAATACCTTAATAACCCAAAATCTAAAAATATGCCAGCACATCATTCTGAATGACTTTTCCCATAAAACTTGTATTTGTAAGTCATTTTCTTTTTCCAAATGTCAACACTAAGGAACAGGGATATGTGTATATACACTTGTATGAGTAACGGAAATTTGTATATGTGTATCACCCGATTCACCCCCCAAATAGTTAAGGATTACTAGATTCATACATGTTATTACCATCTGTATAAAAATCACCAGAATGATGAGATAACGATATTGCTGTAGAGAAACTAATCTATTCTTCACCTTTATTTTGTTTACTAAAATTATAACACCGCATCATTCTGCATGACTTTCCCGCAAAACTTCTATTTGTAATTGTTTACTTTTTTTCACAATTACAAGACTAAGGATCAAAATGAGTCCCAATGAGTACTGGAATTTTCGTGCAAGAAGTATAGTTATGCATCATTACCCAAAAGTTATTAAGGATTACTGGATCCATACATGATACTATAATTTGAAGATAAACTAATTTCCCCTATAATTTTGTTTAAAGTGGAAGGCTCGTATTGAGCCCCACCTAATCCGAATGTAGTCATCCAATTTGAAATAAGACGGCTTCTGATTAAAATCCAACACATGAACTTCACTCAAGTTGAGACCGCCAAATAAATACTACTACTAGAAAAAGTTGAAATTGACCTTCTGAAGAATGTTCTGTGCTTCATTGTACTGAAACTTCCTTGTCAGAATCTTAACTCGATACAGAGCCAAGTCCAAATTCACCAAAAGAGGCTTCTCCTCCCCTGGGCTCAACTCAACCCTCGTCTCCGGCTCGAAAATCGGCATCTTTTTAGCAAACTTCGAAAGCCGCTCATCTATAGGCGATGTCGAAGAAGGAAACTCATCATCATCATCATCTTCTTCTTCTCTTGCTCTCTCATCATTCTCGGTAACGTCACCGACTTCATCCTCCACTGAAGTAATCTCCATAACCGGCCGTCGAACCACGAGTAACTCGTCCGATGACATTGTGGTAGTTTCGATCTGTTCATTGCTTCCATTTGTATCGGTGCAATTCAAAGATTGGGGCTTTTGCTGGGGAATTGGTGGTGGGGAGGATTGGTGAGAGGATAAGGGAGGGGGCAAGTGGGGGATTTTAATGGTGGATTTGAAGTGGTGGAATTTTGAAGGGTTAGGGTTTTGAGAGGAGTGAGAGAAGACTGAGAAATTGGAAGCTGAGGAAGTAGAAGAAGAAGAGAAGAGGTTCATCTTCTCTCTCTCTCTCTCTCTCTCTCTCTCTCTGTGACTGTAACGGATAAAACTGTGGGGATTACGTGGAAGGTGTTGGGCGGGGGGGAACGGATGAGGTCTACCAATGACTTTTTCGCTACTACTCCTCCTAAAAGGCTAAATTTCCACTTCTAATCCTCCAACTATTCAATTTTCCTCTCAAGAGCCGGCCGGTGTTCTACTTTGGGTTTCTGCTTCCGGTTGATGATTTCATATGTGCTACCTATCAATGGATTGAGCTAGGCTTCCATTAGGATTCTCTACTAATTAGTCATGGTGTACTAGTTTGGGTTTCTGTTTTCGGTTGATGTCAATGGTTTGAGCTAAGGTTTTTTTTATGATCCTCTACTACTTAATTGTGGACAAGACTCTTATACTGACACCTAGTGTTGGTCTGCTTCAACAGTATATCTTTGAGCCTATTAGTATGGTGTACTTTTACAGTACCTGATGTCTTAAATTTAGAAGTTTTGGTTCATTCATATCTATTGTAATGAAATCTTTTACCTTCGGGTACTTGCAATGAGAATTGCTCGACTGTTTGATAAAAAAAAAAAAATTCATCCTTAATCTATCAATTAAACATATACTATGAGTCTTTAAACTTCTCAAATTGATATTGGCTTAGTCTAATTTTTTATTGCCCGACGTCTACTTACACGACGAGAGCGACCATTCAATTTATAAAATAGGAGTATTAAAGAAATTACCGTTTCTCAAAAATTATAAACAATGATTGATCAAAAAATCATATTTTTTCTAGGGACAATTTTCTTCTTCTTTTTTCCAAAACTCAGGGGCAATGTTCTTGATGCAGAGAGGTGTATTGGAAAAAAAAGAAACAATCCCCTTTGCCCTTAGGCTTACATCCTACTGTATTTATATTGATAGCATTCTACCCTAAAAATACTAACAAGGAAATAAATAATGAAAAGTTAAATCTAAGTCTTGGAGGACAAGAACATAATAAAAGGAAAATAGAATTCGCCTAAATATTTTTTTGAAAAGAAAAAAATATTTAGGCGGATTCTATGAAAACCTAATATTCGGAAATTTATATTAAAACAGAAAGATTCCTAATAAAATATTGATTTTAAAAATAATAAACTAAAATTCCTATATTTCTAAAATAATTAAAATATCGACTTGCATCAATTCTTAATCGTACTATTAAAAGGAACGGAATAAATTTTTTCCAATCATCTTGTGGAGATCCTACATGGTATATATGCACCTCAGAGTTGACGGAAAATTTCACCCATTCACTACCTAATCGAATGGTCCTAAAATTTTAGTTCATAAATTTCTTTTTTGGATATTCCTTAATTATGGTCTATTTTGACAGGTCAAAGGAGAAACAAAACCATTGTTTTTTTGGTACATCTTTCAACAAATATAATCCTACTTTTATGGTGAGAAATCTACGGTTCCTCACTTAGCTTGCATGATTATTATTATTATTATGGAAAAGCCAAAAACATCAGATTCGGCAATATATAAAATCCATTTATGTTTTCTACTTACGTCACAGGAGTTTATTGGAAAGAAATTAATCTTGAAATCTATGGAGCAGGAAACAGGATCCGTAGCTAATTAAAGGAGGTTAAGCTCCTATAAATTGACGCAGCCACCTTGGTTATTGTCACAAATTTGCTAAACTCAATTAGGTCTCAAGAATGGCTGTTCGCTCGGTCTTCTTCTCCTTGGTTATTGTCACCTTTACGCTCTGCAATCTAGGACTGGTATTCTCAGGTAATTTGAAAACAAGCATCTCTTTCTTTCTTCTCTTGATTTTGGTTACTTTGAGATGCTGCTGCCTTACAGGCTAGGCCATAGTACGTATCCACTAGGTACAGTATACCGCTTCGCACATATGGTTTTAATTTTTTTAAAAAGGCTACTTCAAATATGTCCACGTACACCCAACCCGTGTTTATCAAGTTGCCAAACACAGCCTATGAAATCAATCTACAGGATCTGGAAAACAAGTTTTTGAACGCGTTTATGAGTGAATCAGAGCTCCAAGGGCTTGTCATCGCCCATGGACTTGACTGGTCTAAACCCAGGGCAATCTCTTGGTCCCTAGGCCATCGATTTTTTAATTTTTTTTTCGTGTGTGTCGCCACATGCAGCATTAGTGAGGTCAAGTACTACAAGGGTGTCAATACGTACCAGTCTATTATGACCATCATTTAATTGACGGTACACAACCACTGTGTTGTTGGAAGTCCCTAGCCGCCGGATGGGGACCCGAAAACTTGTTTCTTATATCTTTTATAAACGGAAAACCAAAAAACCCGCCAAGATAGCAAACAGACCAGGTTCGAAGTGGAGATATAACCATCTTATTGTAATTGTTTCTTATATCCTTTCTTATTGTAATTGTTTCGATTTTGCAAGAGAATTGCACGAGCAGAGATATAACCATCTCACAGGGCGAGGAGTCATCAAAGGGGATACCCAAAGGGGATACCCAAGTTCGAAGTGGAGATAGCCAACTTATGTGCTTCAAATTCTAGTTGTGCTCCTTTCAATATCCATCTCTACTGTGGAAATTTTGCTTCTGCCACGGAAGTGAACCCAGAAATCTTCAAGAGGCTGTCGTATGACGATTGCTTGGTGAATGACGGAAAGCCTTTGAAAGACGATCGGATTATTAGATTCACTTACTCCAATAGCTTCAAGTATCCACTGAGATTCAAGTTTGCCAAGTTTTGCTAATTACCTCAAATACGATAACTTAATTGAGGTCCATGGGTGTCCATGAGCATGTGTAACTACAATGGCATCATTGGATATGGCGTTTTACGTGGCACCAATTATATCATTTGATGAGTCCCACATAACACAGGTGAATGACACATACAAAGTGTATACAAATGTGATCACTCTAATATTATCCAGAAGAGAAATTTATTTTGCAGTTTGTATGTCTCAGCTCTACTCTATAAAGTCAAACAAAACAAAAGACAGTGAAAAAAAGAGTGAATGATGGATCAGTAAGAGCATAGATTTAACTGGGTCTTTCTCCTCTCTCTGCAGGACTATAGTCTATAGGATAGTGAAATGCACAAAAAGAATTCTTTTGCAGGAACCAAACATAATGGCCCATCACAAATGAATGAGGGGATTAATTTTTAAAAATTCAGTTACGTAAAACGCAGTAAAATTAATGACCAAACAAAACTTTCAAGAAAAATGCTGGCTTTTCTCCTTTAAGCATTTTTTAAGGGAAAATGTCAAAATAAAGTACACACGAGTAAGTCCAGTCGTGCGCCAAATCCCCTGGCAAAGCAAGCTTGTATCAAGAATAACAAAACTGTAACGCCCCGAAAATTCGGAGACATTAAAAAAAAATATTGAAATGAGATTTCTAAATAGATTTCCATTTTGAAGCATTTAAAATTCCAAAAGTCTTGTCAATTCCAATCAAATCACAACATACCAACCATAAAATAATTTTTCAGATTCTCTTACTGTACAATATTGAAATAATTAATTGAAATTACAGAGCAACTAAAGGTGTAACCAGAGTTCGGTAATATCTTCTTCGGTCGACATCAAATCATTCTTTGCCTACGGCCCTTCTGTTCCGTCTTCAATACTTGGCGTTCGAGTTACTAGGGCAACATAGTACTGTGAGCGATAACGCTCAGCAGCCAAAACCCACCCGAACCCATAACTTACAAACAATATAAATATAATTGACACACATTGAAAATAACATAAAAAGAGAACAACCAACTTTTCTTTCATTACTATCCTTTAACTTAAGTGAATTCTAGGGATATTTCCCGCAAGATCCTTTCCTCCCATACCACTAACTCCGCCCGTTTCATGGGACAACCCACTTCTTGCTTGTCCTGCACCGGGGTCTTAAGCAAATATGTTTCACTCAAACCATAACAAGGGGTTAAGTTACCCACGACGTAACCGTCTGTTAGGATCGCACACAACACATCACACACTGGGCCTCGATTAGCACCCTGGGCCCTACCTGGTCACCCATTTCAAAATCATAGTACTTTTGAGATCACAATGGCCCTACCTGGTCACCATTTGATCACTGGGCCCTATCTGGTCACCCATTTCAAAATCATACTCCCTCCGTCCCTTTTTAAGTGTCCTGCTTCGTAATTCTAACTTATTAAAAAGACATCATCATCATTATACCTTTCACATCAACTTTTTCCTCCACTTTCTCTATTTACTCATCATCATTATACTTTTACTCATTATCTTTTTAAAATGGAATATACTTTTAGGGACAAAATAGACAATGCACCAACTTTTACCCACTAACTTTACAAAATGGACACTTATTAAGGGACAGCCCAAAATGGAATACCGGACTCTAAAAAAGGAATGGAGGGAGTAGTACTTTTGAGATCACAATGGCCCTACCTGGTCACCATTTGATCACTGGGCCCTACCTGGTCACCCATTTCAGATTTCCACAACACACACCCTCTCCACATATTATCTGATTTCCATTAATTTAACAACGTCTATCAGTTCTCTCATCGTAAACCACCTAGGAACCTATTTGTTCAATCTATCAGTACAACAACATTTCACATAATCCATATTTTCACAATACAGGCTAACATGCTAATAATGTTTAATCGAGTTACAAAATAAATTTTACTATAGAATTTTAATCATGCCACAAAAATAATAATGCGATAAAATTAATTACTCGGTACACTACCATGCAATAAAGTAAATCATTTGGTACACTAATCATGCAATAACTAATCATGCAATAAAATAAATTGAACCGAAACTAATTAACTTTGAGGGCTAACGTTATTAGACTTTAATACTCAAGGGTTGGATTTATAAGCTAAACAAACTCGGGGGACCAAACTGTAATTTTTCTAAAACTCATTTCAACATTTCGATTTCCAGTACTGTTTCCAACGGAAAATCACCAGTTTACGACGTCGGGTTAGATCTTATTATACCAAAATACAAAACATTCAATACGGAACATAACATATATTTAGGGAAGTGAGTTCGGACTACCTCTCGTCTAGCGAAACGGTTTACGGAGGGATTTCGGTAGCGGTTCGGAGAGGCGGCAGAGCTCGACTGTGAGGTGGTTCTGGATGGGGTTGAATCGGATGGCAACGGAGCTTCATCGGTGACTGTTTCCGGCACTGTTATGGGTCAGTTTCGGGACTGATTTTTGGAGCTGATTTTGAGACCGAAATGCAATTGGTTTGAAACTATTTATGGGCTGGTTCGGGAGCTTAAACGCAGCAGGTTTCGGGGGTGGGAACGGCTGTTTTTTGGAGTTGTTTGGCAGCTGGTCCAGTGATGGTGAGTTGCGGTAGGAGGTGGCGAATGGTGGAGAAGTTCAGGCGCTCTCTCTCTCTCTCTCTGTGCCGAAGCGTGTGTGTGTGTTCAAAGAAGGAAAAAAGAAAGAAATACAGTAAGAAGAAATTTTACCTGGAGGAGAATTGAAGAAGTGGAATGACCAATGGGTAAGAGTAGGTTAGAGTTTTAGGGTGAGTTGTCGAGAATTGAGAGGAGGATGTTTAATTTGTTGTCTTATTTATTTATTTATTATTATTATTTTTTTAGCCGAGAGTATGAAATGGAAAAAGGGAGAAAAAATGGGTTTGGGTTGGAAAAATGAATTGGTGCAACACATGCACACACTAGAAAAATTACTCACCGGATACATTCGCACACAATCGATTATGGAAATAAAATTTAAAAAATTGGCCTAGGGTCCACTATAGCATGTTTCTAACCCATTAGGTCCCCTGATTAAGTTTCTAACCCACTAGGTCCACTAATATGTATTTGATAAGGCATAAAGTACACTATATTTAAAAAGGAAAATAGTGCCTGACAAAATTACCCTTTCCATTCAAATCCCATACTGTTAGCCCATTATCCCCCATTATCCGTTCTACTTTTGAAATCCCGACAGTTACGTTGGAATAGAGCAACAAAAGATTCTCGTTTTCTGATATACTGTATATAATGTTATTGTACACATATAACGTTATATACTCGTTCATCACAGTTTATGCCCTTCTGTGAAAAAGGCGATGACGGCAAAGTCCACTTCTTGATCTCGATGGCAAAGTCCACTTCATAGGCCAATTTTTTTTATAGATTTTATGTGAATGTTATTGGTATGTAATTGAGTCTAAAAGTTGATAAATGATCATATATGTTACCTATGTTGGCATGATTTCATCTTGATCTCGACTGCTTTGTTGATTTTTTTTTTTGAGTTTCGCTGCACAAAAACTCCCATATAACAATATATTTTCACTTTATTGAATTGGTCTGTGCAGCGGCCTCAATGACTTGCTTATAGTAACAATAATACACATAACAAAACGTACATAATACATGTGACAAAAAATAAACGTATAACCTTATAACGTTAGACATGAGATTTTGTCCTTTCTAACTCTAAAAAAAGAAAAAGAGATCTTGTAACTTCTTTCCCTCCGTCCCCGTCGCACTTCACAGGTAACTTAATACTCTTCACCCCTTGAATAACTGCACAAATAATAACAAGTCTATTCACACACAATTTACATTCGCAGCCTTTAACAAAATTAGTATATAATCAACATTGATATAACCATATATACTATCAAAAAAACCAAGAAGTTAACATTGATATAACCATATATACTATCAATTTTGTATATAACCAAAAAATTGAACACTTATGTAACCATTATAATGGGCTGCTCCGAAGAAATCGAAACGCATAGATTAGCCACGATACAAGATTACATGAATCACCAAATACAACTAGTACTACTTTGCCCAGCCATGAATCACCAAATCCTTGTTGGTTTACTATACATCAAAAATTGCTTTCAAAAGCCCTAACTACTTAGTGCAAAGTAGGTTCAAGGGAAATATAGAACATAACTAATCTCCCAGCTTTCCATATTATCCATTCTCCTTGCCCAAAAACTAGCAGTTATAAGAGCATGTATACCAGTTTACATTCGCAGTCTTTAACAAAATTCGTATATAACCAACATTGATATAACCATATATACTATCAATAACTTGATATAAGCACATTGAATCCCTAACTTAATTCAACCATACCATACCAGATCAAAGATTG
Source organism: Rhododendron kiyosumense (assembly GCA_019656275.1). NCBI lineage: Eukaryota > Viridiplantae > Streptophyta > Magnoliopsida > Ericales > Ericaceae > Rhododendron > Rhododendron kiyosumense. Next base: position 34,448 of record BPLS01000198.1, on the reverse strand, counting down.
ATATAAGCACATGCCCATGTCGATCTGTTACACAATCAAAATCCTAACTTTACCAAACACCAATCTAGCAAATATATATAACCATATATACCCATAGTTCACTTTTAGTTTTCTAAGAAACATATTGAATGGATCGAAGCAAACGGAAGAGATTGACGGCAATGGGGATGAACCGAAGGGTTTTGACGGCGACGAGGATGCAGAATGACGGAGATAAATCAAACGAAATTGGAAAACGAGAATATATAACGTTAAGGTCCGATGAACGGGTGAAGAACGACCGCTGGCACCAGAATAAAACGGGTGACGAACGGAGACGAACAGCGACGAACTATGAAGAAGGTTCGACTGAAACTAGGGCGACGAAAGGCGACGATCGACGACGGATATTTGCAACGATCGTACCTTGGGCTAGGTCGACGATCGACGACGGAGGAAGTCTGGGACGTGGGTTGATCTTTGCTTTTCATCTGATGATCTCGTTGTTGGAGTGACGACAGCAATTGAGTGCTTGACGACGGCGACGAAGACGACACCGGTATTTGAGTGCTTGAGGACAACGACGGCAATCGAGTGCTTCTCGCCGATCGAGTGTTTGAAGACGAACCGACTGGCTGGGATCGAACTGGTCCCTTCCTCTGAAAAGGGGCGAAAAATATGAAAATGGGGGGGGGGGGGATGGGGGGAAAGGGGGTGGGGTTTTATAATCTTTTGAATCGGAAGAATTTTGAAATGGATGAGATGGGGCAAAATGTTTTTTAAAATCAGGGGTATATTGGTCTTGTCAGGTTCATTTAATCCCTAATAATAGGTTAGTGGACTTAAGAGGTTATGAAATTTAGAAGTGGACTAGATGGGTTTAGAAAGTGTTATAGTGGACTTATGAAAAATTCTCCCAATAAAATTGGTGTGACGACATAAATAATTTTGCACATTCAATAAACTAACGTGAAAAATAATATTCTTGTTTTGATAATAACTATTATTTATTCAAAGTACCGGATCTTTACAAAAACCATCTCCATTGCTGTGCCAAACTTAATGCCAAATTGTGGCATTGTCTTCCTAATGTCAAAATTTGGCTATTCTCAAACTTGTCCCATCATTAAAACCATTCAATTTACATCAAAAGAATAGAATAAGTTTAGGGAAATGATATTGACACTCCAAAAATTGATGGAGGCACTCCAAAATCAGTGTAATTCCAAAGTCATTTTCTTTTATTTTTTGAAGTGCCTGCATCAATTTTTGGAGTGCCAATATCATTTCCTCAAGTTTAATTCAATTGTGTGAATTTGAGATTGTGTCAAGATAGCATCGAACCACGTAAACATTGCTTCTTCTTTTTCTTTTTTCTTTTTACTTCTGACAATGTAGCAAACTGAAAAAAATAAAATAGAAAAAGAGTTTGAAATTATCATTGTGGCTGTGAGGCAGTGCCGCACCATGGGTATGAGTGCAATTTTGTTCACCTTCTTATAAAGAGGATGAATATTATCCTTCTTTTTATTGATTGAAATTATGTGAATCACCATAAAGTGATGTCATACTTATTATGCAATACACTTTTTGACAAACATGTTATCATTTTATGGTGGAATCCATACAATTTCAACAAATAGGAGAGAGCTTAATGTTCACCTTTGCTGAACAAAAGTCAACTCAACTCAACGGGTGTGGTTGCTGTGAGTTGCCTTTTTTTCCCGAATAACTTCACTTCCTAGTATCCTACTCCCAATTGCCGTTGGGATGGCTCTGAGCTTCTCCTGCTCTGCCTCAATTACCCCACAACAGCAACTCCAAGGTGCCTTCTTCTTCTTGTACCTCTTTCTTTCTGCATGAGTACCAACAAATGTATATTATTGCTCTCTTTATCTTCTAGCTCCACTCAAAATCATCAGCAGCAGAAACAACAAATGCCTTCAGAAAGTAAAAGACCTCGTGAAAACAGTTGGGATTCCTTCCATCGCGACTTCACCACCCGTATCCCTCCAACGAGGCAACTGGGTCAAGCTAATATGTGGTGCCAGCTTCGAGGTAATTTCTAAAACCCTCACTTACCCAGAAAAACCCTCATTTTTCTTTTGTGCTTCCACTGTCGTTGATGGATTGGTATGAAAATCCTGACCCGTATTCTCTCTCTTCACTCTCTTTCTCTAGGATGCCGTTGATATCCGGAATCTTTCACTGGTTTACACTCTGGCTGGAGGTGAAAATTAACAGTCTATGGAATGTGTTTTGGGTATCTCAAACTTACGTTGTTTTTTGTTGATTTTTTGCAGTTGATTGCATTGATTGTGCGGCCGATGCGTCAGTGGTGAGTGCGGTGGATGAAGGGATTGAAGCTGCTAGGGAGATTGTACCCCTTCGGAGGCCTTGGGTTATGATCAGTGTAAATGATGATGAAGATCTTCACTTCCGCAAAGCAGGTAAATTCACATCATTTATTGATGTTCCCATGGATATATAAGCTTATCAATATTTGAAGAGACAAAAGTTTATCATTTTTTATACTTTGTTGCGTCTCGCATTTCCCTTCTGAAATAATGCAGATTCCATGGATTTTCATGCGATTTTAATGATGAATTAGCGACTAGGTAGAACATCTTAGTTATGGTACTGTGATTGCCCTTATGAAATGTTCGGTGTAAAACGGGAATGAGCTAACCATTATAGCTCCTAAGAGTCGTCAGTATATCATTTTAACAAATAGCTTTTCCTAATATGGAGTTATAGAAAAAGGGTACAGTTCTACTTGTCCAAGGATACAATTGAGCAAGTTTTTGACCATTCATATCTCAAAAGCCAATACCATGTCGTAGGGACGCCAAACAAGCCAAACGCGTGCAAATAGCATAATGAATGTGGAAGTGGTGAGGTTTGTTCATGATCTTTTTTACCTGATGTGATATTGTTAAGCACCACAAATCTAAGAACTTACATTGTTAGAGAGGTCATAACTTTGATCATACTGTTTTGAACACTCGTATTGACCAAATCACCTTAGTGGTCATCTTCACCTGGTTTGTGACTTGTTAGTCGTTCCCTTTTGATTCTGAGCCATCTTGTTGCCATCTTAACAGAATTTGATCCAAACGATTGCCCGTTGGATTGTTCTAGACCATGTGAGATTGTTTGTCCTGCTAACGCAATATCACTAGAAGATGCAGCTGGTATACTTAAGGTACTTTCTTCACAAAAAGCCAAGTATTCAGCTTCCAAATATATCTCCATTCTGCTTTCCTATTTCGATTCTAACATTTGTAGTAAACAAGGATGTAGGGTGGAGTAATAGTGGAACGTTGTTATGGCTGCGGTCGCTGCCTACCAGTTTGTCCATACGACAAAATAAGTAGGTCTTTCATTCCCTTGACTTCAATTATTTCTAAGTTGGCTACTATATATGTCATATCGAATTTGTCTTCCCGTTAATGATGGTGGGTTTTGCAATCTTATGCATTTTACGTCTTCATAATCCGTTAGTTGATGTTATGTCATTCTAATTTCTCTGTATTTGCCGAAACCTGGTTGAATTTGTCTAGGAGCTATAACATATATAAGAGATGTTTCTGCTACAGCTGAGCTTCTTAGAAGAGATGATGTTGATGCTATAGAGATACATACAAGTGGAAGGTAGGCTGATGTCAAAGCTGTACTCCATAGAATGGAGCTGTTCATAAAGATTTGAGCATTTCCATATATGGACCTCTGAGAATATGAAGTAATAAACTCTTCTAGATGACCTGAAAAGCTATTAAATACTAAAAAATGCTTCATAAAACTTGATGATGATTTCGGTAAAGCTCCTAGTAGCACCTTACTTAAATGAGTTACATTAATACAGTTAGTCGACGATAATCCCCTAAATTCTCCACTTGGCCGTGTTTGTTCACAGGAAAACTGAGCCCTTCAAAGAACTTTGGACTGGTTTGGGAGATTCAACGGGATATGTAAAGATTGTAGCCGTAAGCGCAGATAATTCCTTACTTCCCAAATTGTTAACCAAGTAGATGCCATATTAACAATTGTGGGGACGTATACTGAATTCTCAACCTTTTTAGATTAGCTTGCCTCATATTGGGGATTCAACCATATCGTCAATGAACATGCTGTACTCGATTATGCAACCCAATCTACACTGCTTCAATTTATGGCAGGTACATGTAGCCTTCAATATCTACTCCAATTTTTATTGAAGAATTATTGTTAACCTTCTTAGTTTACTGATAAATTGTAATTGTTGCATTTACCAAAGCTGGATGGTCGGCCCATGAGTGGAGATATTGGGCGAGGTGCCACAAGGGAAGCGATTTCTTTTGCTGTTCGTTTGGCTTCTGATAAGGATCGACCCCTTGGTTTGCATACAGAGTGGCATTATCAAGAATATTTAATTCTTTGTTGGATTTTGGTTTTTGAAACTGTAACATTCTTTTCACGTGGTAGGTTTTCTTCAATTGGCGGGTGGTACTAATGCTCACACGGTTGATGGGCTGAAAAGAGAGGGACTCTTCCAAGTTTCAACTCTTACCAGTATAACTTTCAACGTCTAACCTTGTACTTGTGTGTTGTACCTTCTGTTGTATCGATAAACCTTCTCTCTCTCTTTTTTTTTTCTATTGAACTCAGAGGAAGGACCAATACCCATGAACTCATCTAGTTCACGGCATGCTTTAATCGGTGGAGTGGCCTATGGTGGGTACGCAAGGAAGGTCTGTACTATTTTTCTCGGTTCTTGCTCACCTTGTTGAACTCTATGAGGCCGTGTTTGGATGAAGATTCTTTGGACGATTCATCAAGGGGAATGGAATGATTTCACTTCATATTCCCCTTTGCCTTGTCCTTCGCAAAATCCATCCACAAAGCCTTGGACCAAATACAGCCTTGATATGAATGGATCTCACCTATGAAGCACCGACACCTCTAGAGGTCGAGGTATCGCAGTGTCGGACACAGGGACACCGCGGGGACACGTACGGGACACGTCATGTGGCGAGTGTTCCATAATTTAATTTGAATTTTTCATGGGGACACGGCGGGGACACCGATGGGGACACAGCAGGGGCCAAACTGCAATTTTTTTAAAAATTTTGGAAGTCAAATTGTAATTTTTGAAAAAATTGGGGGTCAAATTGTAATTTTTTTTTAAAATTTTGGAGCCAAATTATAATTTTTTAAAATTTCTGGGTGCTAAACAATAATAATTTATAAATAAATATATATACACGTGGCGTGTCCCCCGCCGTGTCTGTGTCCCCATTTTTTTAGAATTCCCGTGTCCCATATCCCGGTGCTGATTTCGGTGTCCGTGTCGGTGCATCATAGGATCTCACCAATAATTAACTTTCCTTTATTCTTGTTTCGGGCATATACAATTACTCCACTACATACTAGAGTCTTACTTTCTTGTCATTCATTTTTGTAAATTTTTTTCTTCAGATAGTCGGACGAATACTAACTTCAATGGAATCCCAGAATGGACTTGCTCTAATTGAGGACCATCCCGAGTTTCTTCTTATGGCACTAACAGAAGCCCTTGCTTTGGTTGGAACAGTCAAATGCTATGATACCAATCTGTATGCTTCTTCGCTCATCCGCTATTGAATGGTGAATAGTTCTTTTGTAGTATTTCTGTGAATTTGTGGGTTTTTTTTTCCTTCTTTTTCATGCCCTACGTTTCTGTGTGGGCAATACATTAATAGCATGAGATGGAAGACATGATGGCTCTTGTTTCTGAAGTTCCATTTTTGTTCTTGTTGTCTTTGCTCCACACCACTTGTCATTTTATTCCCTAAGACGCCAACACAATACACTGGAAGACCTCATTGCCTTGAATAGTTTTTCCTATTTTATGGGCCTCTTTTTTTTTGGTTAAATTATTCATGAAAACCAAAACCAAGTTGCAAGTTCTGCTGGACGTACCCCAGAAATATGAAAACTACGGAGTTCAAAGCTTGAGACCCACAAAGTCAAAGTTCAAGCTCGTTGCTTGTGTGCGACTAGTGCTGATAAACGAATTAAGTTACTAGAGTTCGAGCTCGTGTTCTTTTGTTAAAAGCTCAACTTGTTACATAAACAAATCTAGTTTGAACACTTTTTTAAAACTCAATAAAGTAGCTCTCCTCTTATTGTGTATAAAAAATTCAAGCCAAACTTGGGTGCCTTTGAGTTTGCTCGGGTGCAGTTCCTTCGAGTTCCGTCCCTCTCAAATATAACTGCTACTCAATTCCGCCCATCTGAACAGGAACGAAGCAAATGGGGTCCGCCAAGCCAAGATATTGCAACACCAAGGCAACACTCGAGAGACTTCAATAGTAAGCTACTATGATAAAACCTCCTCTTTAGAAAATTAATTTAATATCATATGAGCAGATGACTCACGTACCAGATATTAAACTAATAAGAACAAATACTACACTTGATCTTGGCCAAAAGGCCGAGAAAGGTATGCTTAACTATATCTTGGGTTGCTTATTTTATAGTCGTATTCTCTCTCCTCGCTTTTCTGCATTAGTCCATGTGGGAAACAAACCACCTACTGGGCTTTACACATTTTTCTTGGTTTGTGGTCGTGTGTCAGTTTGACTCCGTTTGTTTGGATGTGTTCCTGGTGTCCCAATTACATTTGACTCAGTTTGTTTGAATGTGTTCCTTGCTTGGCTACTCTCTTCTTCTTTTTTCTTCTCCTTAAACATGGTGATCAAGATACATTGATATTGACCTCGGGGTTTGGCCCAGTGGTTGTGTAGCTTTAAGGTTCGAGATGGCCTTCAGAGTAGTCTAACATGTACTGACATTCTATCACACAAAAAGAGAGATTGATATTGAATGTTATAGTTTGAGCATATTATGCAGTCCAATGTGTTTAAGACCCTCCTATTTGTGGAGGGATTTATGAACGCGGAAGAAAAGGGCGAAAAGATGATCAAGTGACGCAATTAAATTGATTGTAATTTTCCGCTTTAAACAACTTAATTGGTTTCTTCGATTTTACTGATCATGGATAGCTTTAGAGATTTGGGGAAGAGGAGGCAAAATTATAACCTTTGTGCTTCATTATCTTTGAAGAGTGGGAATAAAAGGACGACAATTGGTACACCACATTGCCTTGAATAGTTTTTCCTAGTTTTGGGTTTTGTTTGTACACTTGTGGGTAACGTTACAACCAAAACCAAGTTTCAAGACTTGAGAATTACTGAGTTGAAAAACCCACCAAAGTGAACTAAAAGGGAGGGGATTTTAGCCCAGGAATTAGACGACAGATGACGAGCATTTCTCAATTATACTCATCTGCATGTGTTGAGCAATCTGAGTTTGGTACCAAGACCCAACGAAGCAAAAAACTTTGAACTTGGTTTGGGTGGGGTGCGCCTAGCCAAGGCAATAGTGCAACGCCATGGTGACACTCGAGAGACCCCAGTAGCAAGCTACCGTGATGAATCCTCCCCCTCAAAAAATTAATTTAATATCGTGTGAGCCGATGGCCCACGTATCAGATATTAAACTGATAAGAACAGATACTACACTTGATCTTAGCCAAAAGGCCGAGAAAGGTATGCTTTCTCTTCTTCTGGGCTGCTTCTTTTATATTCATGTTCTCTCTCCTCTTTTTTCTGCTTAGTCGATGTGGGAAATAAACCACAAACTGGGTTTTCCACGTTTTTGCCTGTATGCCGTCAGTTTGACTCAGTTGCACCTCGTGAGTCTCTTGTGTCCCAATTACATTGTTACCTGCTGAATTTTTAAAGGAGTATAAGACTGTTAAAGGATCAGGAAACCTCTAAACTATACTATAAGATTGTTAAGGATCAGGAAAACCTCTAAACTAGCCCTGGGGATACCTGGTTTTCCAGCCTTTATGGGTCAAGGGTTTAAAAATTCTAGCTTATCTATTTTTAGTTGCTTCCCCTTAAACTGGCGATCAAGATATGTTGATATAGAATAGACCATGGGGTTTGGCCCAAATAGTCGTGTAGCTTTAGAGTTCGATTCTTGTGGATGGGAGATTGGCCCTCGTAGTAATCTAACATATACCAACATCCTATTGTCTGGCAAAAAAAGATATTGATCTTAATTGCTATAGTTTGAGCATATTGTACGAATCCAATGTGTAGTAGTATTTAGACTACGTATATGTGCGGGGGTGGAATTTACGAATGGGGGAAGAAAAGAGCAAGAAGATAATCAAGCGATGTAATTAAATATATATATATATATATATATATATATATATATG
>BPLS01000198.1:0-18087 GCA_019656275.1 Rhododendron kiyosumense | reverse complement strand
TCAGACACCAAGCAGTTGATTGCTTATGCAAGAGCAAATAATAAGGTAAAAGCAATAACCCATGGTCTGTTAAAGCCTTAGTATTGTACTACTGATAAACAATTCATCTCGAAGCTTAAGCCATTAGAGGGATGAAGTCATGGACAACTTCATCGGAGGAAAGCTCTGAAATGGTCTCATGTCGGAATATCATTATTTACTCAACACGCTCCCCTCACATGTGGCCGCACTTTCCCCCACCAGCACATGAGCAAGTATTTGACTATATTGGTAGACACTGAGTTTCAAACACATAAACTATTGCATGCTCTTGGTCCGACACTCTGATACGATTATGAATTATTGATCACCAACTCATCAAAAAGCTAAGCGATGAGAGAGAGAGAGAGAGAGAGAGAGAGAGAGAGAGAGAGAGAGAGAGAGAGAGAGCACTTTATTATTCACATCTTCATCACTAGCGGAAGTCAAGGAAGTGTAAAAGATTAATAAGGTGACCATTCTGTTAATTAGTATACGAAACATGCAACTGTTTTTTACCCCTTTGCATTCATCTTCCTTCCAGATTCCTTACTATGCGTAGTTCAACGTTTTATCTGATACAATGGCTAATGGTGTTTGTAGGTTGTTATTGGCCCAGCTACTGTTGGAGGTATTCAAGCTGGGGCTTTTAAGATTGGTGACACTGCCGGGACGACAGATAATATCATTGAATGCAAACTCTACAGGCCTGGATCTGTTGGATTTGTCTCCAAATCTGTACGTAACATTCAATCACTTGCATCTCTTCTCTTCTAAGCATACCCACAATCTATTCTATCATTACAAAAGTAGAATGTACTACACCTCTAAATTTCATGGACATTTGATATCGTGCTCTGTACTCTTCACAAGGCACACATTCCTTAACTGTCAGAAAGGGAAAATAACTAATGTTCGCCACTAAATTTCAAGGACATGTTAGAGCGCACTATGTACGCCTCACAAGGCACATAGTACTTTAAGTTTTAACTGTCAAAAGAGAAAGAATAAAAGGCTCACAAATTACTGCCACAACTATCATTTGTGTCAATTAATTGCATGATGCATATTCTCTTGTTATCATTTCTTTCTTCTAGAATTAATCTACGATGTCAAGTTACTGTTGTGGATATTGGCCACGCCCGGCAAGTTTCTGTATGTAGGATCAAGAACTGTCACCCTTGGCTGGATTATCTAGGTGGAAGACTTGCAACCCAAGCTGGTTATTTATGGTTGCATAAATAATGTGTTTTATGTTCAATTGCAGGGAGGCATGTCTAACGAAATGTACAATACAATTGCCCGTGTAACAGATGGAATTTATGAAGGTATCTGTACAAGCTGGCTGTCATGTTTAGCTCTCTCTCTCTCTCTCTCTCTCTCGGATAGTTGGATGTCTACAGAATACTATCGTGTACACATTTAGGACTGAGGGTTATTTTGCAATTCTTTAGGTATTGCAATTGGAGGAGATGTGTTCCCTGGATCTACACTTTCTGACCATGTTCTACGGTTTAACAACATCCCACAGGTAGGCAATTCACCATTGACCATACTCACTCTCTTTAAGTGGACTCGTCTGCAGAGTTGGACATTTCTGCATCTTGATTTTGTCATTTTTGAACTTATCTGCATAATCTACATCAAGTTATTCGATAAAAGTTTCACTTTGTATGACTGAACTGAAAAACATCTTTTAATGGCTGTGACACTGAAAAAACTGCATCTTCCTTGCAGCTTGTATCCTATAAAAAGGTTTGGAATGTTGCTAGAAATTTTGTTGAATTCACGGGGAAAAACCATATAAATTCTCAACCAAAACAAGTTGCCACAAAATTTGAGACTAGGACAAGCCCGCATTTTTCTTGTGAAGATGTGATATTGATTAGCTAACATACTCTCAATGCATTAGAGTGCAGTTGAGGAAGATATTGTAGATCTTTTGATTTTATGCCGTCACATTTGCTTTGTCTCAAAACTTGCAAGTTCCACATAAGCAAGACCTAATTTCCAATTCGAGCTCGGTTTCGATTCGGGAAGTAGAGAAACATCTTCTTAAGCTGTCGAACCCAGCTTTATCTCGTGTTAAGTTCTTTTAAGAGCAATATGGTTGTTGATGTGGAACTTTTCCTTTGAGGTTGATGTTGTTCCTTTTCTTACTCTAACCTGATGTTCTGATTAACTCAGATCAAAATGGTGGTTGTACTTGGGGAACTTGGTGGACGGGATGAGTATTCCCTAGTGGAAGCCCTGAAACATGGGAAAATCAATAAACCTGTGGTTGCTTGGGTTAGTGGAACTTGTGCACGGCTCTTCAAGTCAGAAGTACAATTTGGTCATGCGGTGAGCTGCTGCCTTAATTTCCACGATTTGACCTCTCTCATATGTTTTTCCATGATATGAGGATAACCATTTTACTGACTCAATGTAGGCAACACCCTTAATTTTTTGTTGATGTTGTCTGGATCAGGGAGCCAAGAGTGGCAGTGAGATGGAGTCTGCACAAGGAAAGAATCAAGCACTTCGGGAAGCTGGAGCTGTTGTCCCAAATTCATATGAAGAATTTGAAATTGCAATTAAAGAAACATTTGAGAAGCTGGTAACATTTAGCATGTTGTCTCGTTACTCTTACATATGAGCGTCGCTCTCCACCGCCACATTTTCTAAATGTTTTTGTTTATGCTTTGCTTAGGTTGAGGAGGGAAAGATTTCTTCTGTAAAGGAAGTTAAGCCTCCACAAATCCCTGAAGATCTTAACACTGCCATTAAGGCTGGGAAAGTTCGGGCTCCAACTCATATTATTTCCACCATATCTGATGATAGAGGTATAATTTGGACATGTACACATTTTTAATCTACCCCTGCCGTGTCGTGCTTGTGCTTAGTATGATCGTGCTTGTGCTTAGTATGAAACATAGTCGCAGATTAAAGAACAATAAAGACAGAAGGTATTGTCATATAGCTTTGTGAGTTTACGTACATGTAAGTTTCAAGTATTCGAAATGGAAACTACAAAGATGGTTAGCGAGGCTATGACGATCTTTAGCTTGATTTTGACTCTGAAGGTAGAGAAAAAGGTACATATAAACTTTCCAGATAAGAGGAGAGCAATGTACAGACCTGAATTGCATCCAGCCAGGGTAAAGGTGAGAGAGTGTTGGTTGGAGAAGATGAGATTATGGATCAGTAGGAGTTTTTTTTTTTCCCTTTTGGCGAGTGTTAGTATTATTAGATAGTTAGATTAGCTCCTTGGAGGAGTTGAACTCCGGACCCCCTTTCTCCTGGCACCTAAGTGCACCCCCCCTATGCCATTAGGCCAAAGGCCTCTTGGCTACGGATCATTGGGAGTTAATTTTCTATCTATTCAAGGATAACCAGTCATGTTAGCTGTGTTAATATGTTTTCTGATTTTCTCGATTTGCAGGTGAGGAGCCTTGCTATGCTGGTGTCCCAATGTCTTCCATAGTTGAACAAGGTTTTGGCGTGGGTGATGTCATCTCCCTCTTGTGGTTCAAGCGCAGCCTACCCCGTTATTGTACAAAGTTCATTGAGGTATATACAACGATCCCTTTTCTTCCAGTCATAACATTTGTTGCATGTTTTGTTGTTTTGTCAAATGTCTATATTTTTTTGCTTTTTTGTAATCAAATTATTCTACCAGAAAGTCTCCTGTGAGATCAGAACTATCTTTTCTAGCTGTGCTGTGACAACTATTTGTGACTTATCCAGATTTGCATAATGCTATGTGCGGACCATGGCCCCTGTGTCTCTGGTGCTCACAATACCATAGTAACTGCAAGGGCAGGGAAAGATCTTGTGTCCAGCCTTGTTTCAGGTGAAACTATGCAGTTTTCTTGGTTTCTTCAGTTAATGAAACAGCTTTTTCGTGTGGGAGGATGATTTGTAGTGGGCAACTGGAGTAAATTTGCTTTTGAAACAGGTTTGTTAACAATTGGTCCCCGATTTGGTGGAGCTATTGATGATGCTGCCCGATACTTTAAGGATGCTTATGACAGGGTGAGTTTCTGAGGACTGATGAGCTACCTAGTTAAATCAGAAAATAAAGCCTGGCTCTTTGTTGTTTCCAGATTCTATGGGCTTATTTAGTGTCATTTTTTGTTTCCTGTTCTCAATTTCTGGTAAACGCAGAAATCTAGCTTGGTGAACAATTTGCAAACCTTTTTCTTGGGAGATTTTCTTTAAAACAACTCAATTCATCAGGAAAACACCAAAAAGTTGTTTCCGAATCTGTCGACAACTTTTTCTGTCCAAAAAAGTATCAGTTGAAAATAAAGTGAATTTAAAGTGAAATCACTTCATGAAAAAGTCTTTCGCAGAACTTTTTTGAGCAGGGGTCAGTACTTTCTCATCATGTCTTGTTTTGGCAGAGTCTTACACCTTATGAGTTCGTGGAAGATATGAAAAAGAAAGGCATTCGTGTGCCAGGAATTGGACACAGGTATAGAGCATCATTTTAGATTGCATGGCTGGAAGTGGAACAACCTGTATTTAGTTGTTGAAAGTTCGTAATACTGGAAATACTTCATGTTCATGCTTTCAAACCGCGCTAGGTACCTAAGAAACTATTTTTGCTTCTTGTGTGAAGGATCAAGAGAGGGGACAACAGGGATAAAAGGGTGGAGCTTCTACAACTGTTTGCGCGGACTAATTTCCCTTCTGTGAAGTACATGGAATATGCGGTTCAAGTTGAAACCTACACTCTCTCCAAGGCAAATAACCTGGTCCTTAATGTAGATGGGGCAATCGGGTCTCTCTTCTTGGATCTCCTAGCAGGCAGTGGTATGTTCACCAAGCCAGAGATCGATGAGATTGTCGAGATTGGCTATCTGAATGGGCTCTTCGTGTTGGCTCGATCCATCGGTTTGATTGGGTAAGTTGACTTGCTCTTCCAATTAACCTCAAGAAAATGAAAAACGAAAAAAGCCCTGTAATGGGAGAGTAAGAAGCACCCGCAATGGGACCCTACTCTTTCTTTTAGGCTCCCTGTAATGGGAGAGTAAGCAGCTTTGAAAAAAAACCCTGCCCTTTTCCTTCGCTACTAGGAGAGCAAGCAGCTCCTGTAATGGGACCTGCTTTCTTTTTGGTTCAATAGTCTTCTGAGGTCTATACATAGATAGAGGCAAGCACTACGAAACAACAATCCCTACCTACCCCAGACCATCCCTTAACCCAGAAAAAAACAAAACCATTGACAACAATTTCCCCGTATTATGTGGCCGTGTTCTTGATGTCTTCAGAGGGGATTAACTGCCCGTGTGTACATTTAGAGAGAGAGAATGAGAGAGATTTGCCTTCTGGGAAAGTAAAACGTTGAAATTAGGCCTACCTCTATAGCCCAAAAGCTTAAGCTTAAGTTACGAAGTAGCAAGTGGGTGTTGATGTAAACTGTCAATTCCCATCGGTCATTGCAAAGATAAAGCATTGAATTTCTGCATGTTCTTCATGATCTCTTTGTGTTTGTTCAGGCATACATTTGACCAGAAGAGATTGAAGCAGCCGCTATACCGTCACCCATGGGAGGATGTTCTCTACACCAAGTGACATGTTTCCAGACAGGGCCGATGCTTACCTCCCATCTGGCCTTTGGAAGTTTGAAATTATGAAATTTGTTGTGGTGTGATTGTTCTGTAGTTGATAGTCTTTGTATCTTGCTTTGTAGCCCCAGGTTGGACACCATTTGTTAGTTCTAATGGAAGTTATAAGGGGAAAACTCCCCATTCATCCATCAGAAATTAGATGTCACCAACTCACCATGAATAATTCTTTGTTTAGGAAGTAATAACATGGCCATTTCTTCTTCCCAGCTTTCTTGTATGATGAGCAAATTAAATGGTATGTGGTGCTTATCCTGTCAAATTTTGGGTGTCTTTGGCATAACATGTAAAACTTTTGTAAGTTGAACAAATCTGTCTTTTTTGACATCACACCCGTAAGATCCTGAATCTAAAATGTCTGTCGTCTCTATCACATTAAAAAATGCAGCATACTTGTATGTGACTCTGAATATGTCTGTTTTTCTGTTTGATTGAGAGAGAGAGAGAGAGAGAGAGAGAGAGAGAGAGAGAGAGAGAGAGAGAGAAGCAACACATGGAATTAGGAAGAAGCGGAGGGAGAGAGGCAACACATGGAATTGGGAAGAAGCAGAGGGCTATATTCATCCACTTGACGAGCAGCAACACTAGAAACATTGTACATGAAATGAAATTAGTCTTTGGCTAAGACAGTAAGACCTCTTGATAATGTATCGAGCTTAGGTTGAGCTCAAGCTTTCAAAATTAGCATTTTCACGATCAGCGCCTCTTTCTTCTGGTACTACAGAAATAAATCACGATCACCACCTCACTTATGAGTGCCATTACTACAAACAAGTACGACGCACTAAATTTGTTAACATTTGAATTAAATTTCAGAATAGGCAAAGCACCAGCTTGCAAGCATAACAGAGACAAGCCAACAAGTGTCCACCCCATTCCCACTCAAGATGTTAATCAGAATATTTTTCCAATTTATCTCTGAAACAGAGGTAAGAAGCTCATATCATTTCCATTCAATTCACTACACATATGAGGAGAACAGAAATGTTTAGCTAACATCATATAGCCCGTTGGCATGGTCAGAAGTTGTTGCAAGTGAAATAAGCATTTACACTTTTCCATTTCTTCAGACAACGAAAAGCAATGTGGTGGACTTGATAGGTGGAAACTGACAAGGAAACCTTGACACTTCTAGGGTTGAAAGCCTTTTCTAGCGAAGCAAGTACCGAATGGCAGCAACGGCATCACCTTTGTGCTCCCGTAAAGTTCTTTCAGCCACCTTCTTGTCCAGCTGTTGCCAAGATGCAAAGGAAAAAACAATAAGAACCCTTGGCCACAGAAATGAACCGTAACACGTTAAAAAAACACCACCGCATCTCTGGACCTAACCTCTAGTTCGATCGAAATTATGTCAACTTCAGCTGCATTTATCTTAACTGCTGCCAATTCTTTCTCCCTGCAAGAAACCAGTTTCCATCACCATGTCTATATCATAGGTTGTGCCGCAATTGGCAGTACTTAACAAATGCCCCAACTAGCAGAGAGGAACGAAAGTGCTTTCTACTTGAAAATTCACGGTTCAATCTCCGCTTAAGAAAGTCAAACACCACCGATCGCCGTTTACAATGACCGTTGAATTTAGTTAAAGTATGCTATACTTCATTAATGAAGCAAATACAGTAACAACAATGATTCATTAAGAACAACAATGCTGTCGCTTATAGTTCACCTTATGCAAAAAAGATGACAGACAGAATCTTGTACTCTGGAGTAGGAGTTCATTTCTTTTGTTATATGTTTTTTGGTTCAACCAAGAAGAGATATTTCTCGCTATCCAAAGACAAAATACACAGATGTAAAATCTTCAACAACATAAAAAAACAGGGGGGGGCAAAATACATAGACATAATCTAACAATAAGGATAGGAGAAATGACTGAAAAAATCTGACCAAAACCAACTCCTCAAGGTATATAAGCGGAAGTTTCAAAAATCATGCAACATTGCTCATTGTTTTCTCATCTACTTCTTCTGCATGTAACTAAGAACCTTCGTGCAAATGACATTGTTTGATCTGAACTGCCGAAGAAAGCCATTATCTAATCTCTTGTTCATTACTTCATCATAAGTTAGTGATATTCGACCCAACCAAGCCTAAGCCTTGGACACATTCTGGAAACCAAATTTCTTGAATATTTAATCCAACACTGCGTTCACAAACCAACACGAAGAATTTCATGCATCAAATTGGGATTACCATCCATAATCGCGCGGTGAACTCCAGTACTTATTTCAACTCTCATAAAAAAAGAAGGCTTCTGGATGCTCCATCATTATCACACAAGTAAAACAAAGATAGTTGAGAACCTTACGGATAACAGCCCTAAACCCTGTACCCTAAATCGAACCGACAGAATCCCACAGCATAAAGAATTCAACTTTCTCCTTTCTTTTTAATCATTCGAGAAGTAAAAAGAACTGAAAGTGTGAGAAACATATACGGATACCTCATTCGCATAGCATTCAAATCAGCCTCCTTAGCTGCAGAAATTGATGCCATAGCCTATAGTCCACACATACATACATCGCCACAACAATCATCAGTAACTTTTTCAATCAATTATACAACACATTTATGCTATCAGAGGTATGCTATACCTCTTGAACGCGAGTGGAATCGAGCTGACGGTCTTCGACATGGTCGGTGAGCTTGTCGAGGGCTTTGCTCTGCTGCTGCAAGTCCTTGGAGTCCTCTCTACTCTCTATCATCCCTTCTTCTCCACCACCTCCTCCCTCCATTTTCCTTCCTTCCCCTGTAAATCTCTGTAAACTCCAAAAGTGGCAGCAAAACCCCTCTCTTCTTTCTCAGAGCAGTTATCAATGGACTAGGGCTTTTCCAAATTCAATTCTAATGGCAATCAGATTCACACGCGCCCGGAACTGTTGATTTGGGATTTCTTTTGGGTTTGGGCCATTTGACTCGTCTTTTGGGGTTAAAGGTCCAGTCCAGTTTGACTGTATCCTGTCCGGCCCATTTTTTATTTTGTGGGGCCAAATTGGGCCCAAAATAATGATTAAAACTGTTTATATTGTCGAGCTCGTCGAGAATTTCAACCGTTTGAATATTCATATCGATTGAATACCATTCAATATGTAAGCACCACATTGATCTTGAAAAATGCACATTGGATCAAACCCATTTGCTTCGAGATAAATGAATTCCGACAAGATATTGATCAGCGTCATATTAATATTTTGTCTTTTGCATGGCAAAGTTCTCAATAAAATAAACGGTTTTTTGGATAATTATTATGGGCTTGGAGTAGGCTCCAAAAATAAAAAGCACACAACCAAACCAAACTGAACTGGACCTTGACGCCCTATTGTCCTAAACGGGGTTGCCCCTCTTATTAGGCCAATGTGGGCCAGCTCTAAGTTATTGATGGTCCCCAACTAGTGTAAAATTGACAAGGATTATTCTAAAATCTGCCCATTTGGTAGGATAATAGGTAAAAAATTGTATTAATATCCCAGAAATATGTAGTAATATTTGTGAAAATGTGTTAATATCCATGAGATATGCATTGATATCCGAACTTATTTGAAATTAAGTGTATATTATCCTCCGCCTAGTGGACAGAGGTTAGCAAAACCGAATTGATAAAGCTGAGAATTGATGACAGCAATGCGATGATAGCTACTGATCCTATTCCATGCAAGAGAAGATATAAGAGTTTCATTAAAGTGATAGATACTTATCCATGGAGCAACTGTGAATAAGTCATTTGCGGAGGCGGTAAATTATAATCATCCGTTTCGGCAATTAATGGTTCGAATTTTAATAAAAAAAAATTTCAAGGAAGAGTTTAACTCCATTCTTTACCAAAAAAATTTATTTAAAATCTGAACCGTTCAAAACACTTTGAATGCACGTGATTCACCTCCACAGACACTTTTTAAGGCACACTCTGTAAGAAAGTTTTTCTCCTCATTAAAAATGAACATCTATCAGAGTTATTGCTAGTCATTGTCACATTGATGAGTTATTGGTTTTCAATTAGTTTATGGAAACAGATAGCAAAAACAAAACCAAAGGTAAAAAGAAAAGAAGAAGAAAGAAAGAGTGACGTTTCAAAAGAAATGGAATCCACAATTGTCTTCCAATGTTGTTGTCTGGCTACAGCCATTGATTTCTGCACAAATTCTGCGGGTAAGGAAGACTACAATCTAAAACTAATGCGAGAAATTGATCGGTTTAATGAGGTGGGGTTGGAATTCGGAAGCAATCACATGCAGGGAGATTTTAATGTTGAAGTTTAACAACTTACATGTCTAAGGAAAGTTGGGAGTATTGCAGTTGGCATCCAGTGATAAGACATGGATATTCAAAAGAAGAAAAGTACCAAGAGATAGATGTAGGATTGATAAATGAACCAAACTATTCGATTATGAGCTCGTTTTGGCTCGATAAAAGTTCTTTCAAGATTGGGTTGTCATGTAAATAAAGCCAAGCTTAATCATCTTTTTTCAAACTCTTTCATTTCTCAAACTAAACTGGAACAATCCACCGCATCGGCTCATTTGACATCACTAGGTAGATGCTACATGATGGTGTGTTTTCTGCATAGGTTTGCAACACGCAGCTTAATTTTACACCAACGATCATATACTGTTAATACAGAAGATTGTGGCTGGATCTTCAATCTACATACATAATGCAATAAATTAGAGGAGTAGTTGTTTCTCGTACTCTATCTGTTGCTTCTGGTCTTGGAAGCCAAGACATACATTGAAGGGGCCATGTGCACCTACACTGTTGACAGCTTAACTGAACCTCTGGCTTACATCTTGATTGGGTCCATGGCAGCATTGATTTCACTGGTTGTACTTTGACAAATCGTATATAAAACCATGTGCTGAAGTCCCAGTTGTGCAGCCCAGATTTCAGACACAAATGCCTCAATCTCCTCTACAGTCATATGAGGGACATCAATTTTCTTGTACAAGACTTTGGGACAGTGCTTCTATGATAATGTCTCCATATTTTGGGAAAATACTGTTCTTTCCGAAAATTAATACACTATTTATTTTCCAATCATAAAAATGTGGTAATGACTTTGGCATGGTTAAAACACCTTCGGAAAGATTCTTTCTTGATAAGTAACAGACTTACAAATCAATCAAACGACATCGATATTAATATTTTTCGCATGTATTCAAAGCTATTTGTTGAATGATTTAAAAGTAGCTTAGCATAAAACCAAACTGTGACATTGATGAAAAGGCACAAGTACTGTTAGGGACCTAGAAGGGTAGGATAGTTTTTGGGTCCAAACTACAATACCATAGAGTTTCTCAGATGAAAGGCATTCAAATATTATAACTACAAAAAAATTAATGGTTCCTAAACGTATTGTGAAGATAGACTTCAGTGTAAGCGGGATCATCATATATATATATATATATATGCATATATCTTTTTTCTCAAATTTTCTTTCTCCTCAACTTGTTATGGGACCTTTGCAGCGGTGACACTTCACGTAATATCTAAAATATGGTCACCATAATTTTAGTCTCTTAATTACGCTTTTCCTACTCCTATCATGACATGAGAAAACTAGTCTTGGTAGTTTTTGCTTGTAAAGCTGTACTGAGGTGGACTACTAAGCCCCCAACAAAATCTTACATGCTTACATAGATTAGCTTCACATGGTTCCAAACAACACATTGAGGAAGAGAATCCTAATTTTAGAAAGCCATTCCAGCTTTCTCTGCGGCCTATGCCTATCCTTATCCTTCAACAAATGTCATGTCAACAATCTTTAACATACTGTATCATTGTGAACTAGTAAGGTCACATAGTATAAGAGGACAATAGTATCTTCTAGTCTTTAATGAAAATAGGACAACCAAAATCCAAACAGCCCTAAGTTTGTTCTTAACTGTATTTAAAATGCTCCATGTTGTAAAGTCACAAACTTACAAAAAAGCTTACTCATGATTTAGTGAGACGAAGTAAATATGGACTTGAGAAATACAATATGTGGAGTGGTATTTGTGGTTTCATTTTGGGTTGAGGTGGAAGGAGGGAAACTTAGTTATGGTTTCTATGAGAGAACATGCCCTCAAGTTGAGGACATCGTTAGCATTGGAGTTCAGTCCATGACTCTCTCTGATCCAACTTCCCCTGCTGGTCTGTTAAGGCTCATGTTCCATGACTGCCAAGTTCAGGTCTCTCTCTCTCTCTCTCTCTCTCTCTCTCTCTCTAAAACCAAGTTCATCCTCAGCCTCAGGTTACCATGTAAAAATGAAAACCTATGTACGACCATTTGCATATATGTCAAAAGTACCAAAGTAATGTTTGGTTTGGAATGATTTTGGGAAAAATGGAATGGCCATTTCATTAGCATAGAATGGTCATTTTTCTTAAATTGATGAATCATGATGATTCCATTTACAATTTACATTACATCAACTTCTTCTTTTTTTCTCGACTACTAAACATCAACTTTTACCAAACCAAACATCTAAACTGAAGATTAATCTTTTCATGCTAATCTTCATTTTAGTGAAGTGAACCACATATCTGCATTATGGCCTTAAGCTTAACATTGGGAGCCAAACTTGCTCTGTCTTCCGCTTTTCAAAACATCTGTTTGTCATGGTTTTTTTTTTTTTTTTAAAAAATCTGTTTCATTTTCCAAAATGCATGAAAAACAGTGAAGCGCAAAAATGAAAACGTGCATGTTTTTTAAACTTCTATTGTTTGCATTTTGCAATAATCAAAATAAATAAATAAAACAAAGCCAAACAGGGCTAGCGCCCAAATTGCCAATGATACAAACATAAGTAATGGACATAAGTTTGAAATATCTTTTTTTGACCGCAGGGCTGTGATTCATCTATCCTACTTGACCCAAATGACCAAACCATGCAATCCGAGATGGCTTCAACCAAGAATTTTGGAGTCCGAGAGAGGGAGTCAATTGGCATAATAAAATCAATGGTGGAGGAGGCGTGTCCCCAGCAAGTTTCCTGTGCTGACATTATCATTTTGGCTGCTCGGGAGGCGATAGTGATTTCCGGAGGCCCCCTGGTAATTGTTCCATTGGGAAGAAGGGATTCCATTTCCCCTCCAAGCTATAAACTTGCTGATGCCATGCTTCCTCCTGGAAATATCGGAGTTGATGGAATGCTTCAGGTTTTTGCCAAGCATGGGATGACCATTGAAGAATCTGTGGCCATTTTGGGTATATATGTAGCATGAAATCCTCATGCATACATTAGTGCCATGTCTTGTCCAACCGAAAACTATTTAATTGAGTCGGACACAACTCACTTTTGTTGATTTTCGATTCATTAAAGTGAAATCCGGAGATACTACCTTTTTCTCATGTGACCAACATCAGTGTTTGGGTCGAAATTTGCGTAGTTGTGTTTCGTGGTCTCGGACCATTGAATGACAAGTTATTGACAAACAGGTGATTTGTGACCTTGATGCATTACCCTTTTGCCTTTTGCACGCAGGTAGCCACACACTAGGAATCAGTCACTGTGAAAGTATCCTAAGCCGTCTCCAGAGCCCAGAAACAGGGAAGCCCAAATCTGCTGCGGAACCTGGTCTGGACCTGATAATAAGATCGGGCTGCCCACTTGGCTCATTGACACCAAACAGTACTAGCTTTGTATTCAACGACCCAACTACACTCATTTTTGACAACCAATACTATGACAATGCCATGAGGGGCCGTGGAGTGCTGAGGGTCGATGCAGAGATGCCGCTGGATCCGCGAACGGCTCCATTTGTCCAACTGTTCGCGTCAGATCGGGATGGGTTCTTTCGGGCTTTCTCTTCTGCATTTGTTAAGCTGTCTTCTTCTGGGGTTCTTACTGGGAATCAAGGTGTTGTTAGAGAAGTTTGTAATGAGATAAGCTGAGTAGTGGTGTTTTCTCGTTGTTTATGTGTTAACGTGGACAGTCTTAAATAAAGCTGCTACGGCAATCATATTCATCTCATTTATCTTGTGGTGTGTACAAACGGAATTTTGGTGTGGAGTGAAATAAAAATAATACAAAGTGTTACATCATTCCATTTCCAAACTCTGATTCTGCCCTTTCTCAATGAATCATGATCAATAAAAGAGAACTATGATATTAGTTTTTAACAAACAAACACCAGCTCGAACTTGAGTAGTTTGGTTTGTTTATCAGCTATATTTTCATCTCTTGTAGATCTTGTTACATGAAAAAATGGTTAACAAACAGTATATTTGGGGTGGAATTAAAAGAGTAAAAAGTACAAACAGTAACATTGATTCGTTTCAAATTCCGATTCTTCGCTTCTTCAATGACTCGTAATCAACAAGAGATGACTTTAATAAATATTGGGGTGTGGATTGCTTTCAATGTTTCAGCTTCTTTCTACAGTCATTGAAGACAAGATACCCTCACAGCGACAGGTGAGTAAACTCCAGTACTAAAACCAAAACACGAACTCCTAGGAGTCACACAGCCAACTGGGTTTCAATTTATCCCAGGAATGTAATTCCTATTCTCATCTCAATTAATCCTGAAGGAAATACTGGCCTTACTTTCTTAGATAGTACTGTTTTGATATAGAACTGTGACTTTGTTTGAATCATTGTTAGAGAAAAAGAACTACGAACGAGATGGTTATCAAACTTACATACCTTTCCCTTTTAACTTACCTGTTCGAGTTCCTCGATCCTTGAATTCATAATTCAAACAAAACCCGTCAATTTAGTCATATAGGAGTATAAGATTGTGTGCTACTTCAAAAATTTGGACTCTAAGATTGGTGGAAAATTTTCAAATGATATCTATAACATTAGACATTCACTTAAAAAAATCGCTACACATTTATAGATTTTTATACACTTTTTCACAAATATAAATGCACTTTCTAGATATTATCCGCAGCTCTATGGGCGGTCATTACCATACTTCTTAGTTTTTTTTAGTGGTAAGAATCTTCTGTTATGCGTTTAGTACCATTTTCTTCCAAAGAAAAAAAAAAGGAGGCTTATCATAAGTCACCATTGATTTAGAGGGAAAACCAAAAACAGATTTGGAAAGCAGATACACACCTCTCATGGACCACCATACAATTGTGTCTGGGATCCATTTCAGGCCATAAATCCCACTATATAGGACGTGCTCTTTTAGTAGAGTAAGTGGTTAAGAGACCAGCACGATCAAAAAACCCAACTAAAAACCAAATCTTGAGCATGGGACTACCCTTATAATTTGAAGGACTTAATAGTAATACTCTTTGCCCATACCACCCCTTACTTTGCCCATACCTATGATTTTGGTTGTTCTTGGCCCAGTTGGCGAGTTCAACTGACTGCATTGAATTTGCACATGCAGGTTGTCAAGTCCCATTGGATCTTCAGCCCAAAAAAATGGAAAACAAAAAGGCCCTATTGATTGGATTGAAAATTTGTTGGCTAGTTAGGTTCGTTGGCAGGTGAAACCTTTACTTCTTCCTACAAAAATATACTACAATGTTTTCAGCAAATTCACTAACTCCAGAGTCAGCTGCAAAGTTTTCCGTAAATTTCTCATATGGGTCTGGTTTTCTCCCATCTTCCGGGTGTCACAATTATTAATTACCATCCCGAATGGATTTTCTTTTCTCACGGATTTGTTGCTGATTTTGCAGGGCATTTAATGTGAGTCTTTCATCACCCATGCTGTATTTTTACATAAGCTGCTCTTTAAAAGAGTAAGTTTTTATCACATTTTATACAAACTGTGTCTTCCATTGGTTTCTTTTTTGTTTTTGTATCCGTACTCCATGTTTTCTGCATTACCCATAACAAGATAGTGCTCATAATGCTTTTGGTGTGTGTTGTTTTTGCCTAGTTTGCTCACCTGCAGTCCATATGTTTGATATGTGGTTCGAGTGATTCACACTGGTAGTGAAAGTATATTAAGGCATAAGTATCGAGGAAAGCAAGTTTTCTAATCTTTGTTTCTGTTGGGTTCATTGTTCTCCTCTTGATTTTATATTTTCATTTGCGAGTACAATTTAGGATTCAGAACAACATAAAATACAGCCTTTTCCCTTTCTTACAATCACTTTTCCTGGAGTGTGTTTGCACATATTGTTACTCTCTTTTGTTTTCACTGAAATGGGTATTCTTTTGGGTATGCCAACTGTTGGGATTGCATTTCAAATTTTGACAGTCTTGGCCTTGCCCGGGCTATGCTTGGCGGATAATGTTCCAGCTAATTTTGTTTTTGGAGATTCTTTGGTTGAGGTGGGAAACAACAACTACATTGTTTCTCTCTCAAAAGCTAACTTCATTCCTAATGGAATTGATTTTGGAAACCCAACGGGGCGATACACAAATGGAAGAACTATAGTCGACATTGTAGGCAAGTTTTTGCTTTGTGTTACTCCTATTTTGTTAAACTGTTGTGCTACTCCTATTTGCTTTGGCATTTTGAAAGTAGTAGCTGATTCAGAAATTTTGATTCTGATAACAATACTAATAATCTTTTATTTGTTCTTTGTTCTTTTTTTCCTATTGCCAGGTCAAGAAATTGGATTAAAAGATTTTACTCCTCCATACTTGGATCCAACTACCACTGGACCTGTGGTTCTGCAAGGTGTCAGTTATGCTTCCGGTGGAGGTGGAATTCTAAATCATACCGGAAAGATCTTTGTGAGTTTCCTTGATCTCTATTTAATATAAGTTTTGTTTTTAAAATATATTTGTGCATCTCCAAAAACAAATGTTGGATCTGATTGCTTTTTGGATATATAATAAACTTGGTCTCAATTTCGAAAAAAGAATTTGAAGATCACAAGCATATCTATGTCATTGAAGTCATGTGAAATCAAGTGCATATTGTTGCAAGCTACTACCTGTTAAGTACATATAAACAAATAGATTTGACAGGCACTAACGTATCGACTCCACAGGGTGGTAGGATCAACTTGGACGCACAGATGGATAACTTTGCGAACACCAGACAAGACATTATCTCAAACATAGGTTCTCCAGCAGCGATGAAGCTGTTCAATAGGGCTCTCTACTCGATAACAATGGGCTCAAATGATTTCATCAACAACTACCTAGTACCCATTCTCTCAACGGTTGAGCAAAAGTTGATTTCTCCACAGATGTTTGTGGACGCCTTGATCTCAAGATTTAGATTACAACTAACGGTATTCCATGCTTGCCACTACATAAATGTTTGTTTCACAAATAAAATAGCAGGATTGGACTAACAATCTGACATAATAATTCTACGTTTGATAGTGCAAGTGGTCTAGGATATGAGGATCAGCAATCTCAAGTGACCATTTTATCTTGCATGTGTAGGAATTAGGATTATTTTGTCCCGGTGGAGGCAACCGGATGCTAGTTTTCAAAAGACCAAAAATATCCTCTTTGGGATAAGTTTACCAGGGTAGCTTATCCTGTGTAATCTTATTCGTGAATCAAACAGGGGTGAGACTGTGAGGCTGTAGATCTTAGATTCGTGCAGACAAGCGGAAAAAGAATAAGAGATTTTATTTAATTGTATAATCCCATCTAAAGATCAAGAATCATTCACGTATTCTTTTCCCTCAGTTCCAAATACAACCTAAAAGAAGATTGTCAGAGAAAATCTAACTTGTTAATAAACTCTCCTTAACAATTTCGTAACATTCCTCAGAGACTCTACAATATGGGAGCTAGAAAGATCATTGTGGTAAATGTTGGGCCGATTGGGTGCATTCCGTACCAAAGAGAGATAAATCCATCAGCAGGAGAGAATTGTGTTGCTTTCCCAAATGAACTAGCTCAGATGTTCAACGCCCCATTGAAAGACCTCGTGGCAGAACTTAGTGCAAATCTCAAGGGTGCAACGTTTGTTTACGCAGATGTTTACCACATTGTAGATGATATTGTGCAAAATTACAAATCCTATGGTGCGTTTATTGCAGATTTCAGATGTTTATATCTTTGTTGCTTAAATTTTCTTGATCAATTACTGCTCATTTTGTGTCACAGGTTTTGAGATAGCGAATTCAGCATGTTGTGCCGTTGCTGGTAAATTTGGGGGTCTGATACCGTGTGGTCCAAAGTCTAAAGTTTGTCTGGACAGATCGAAGTATGTTTTTTGGGACCCTTACCATCCAACGGATGCCACTAATGTGATTATAGCAAAGCGATTGATGGATGGTGATTCTGATGATATTTCACCGGTGAATATCCGCCGCCTTATGAAATCTTGAACTGTGAAACATAAATGAGATTGGTGGTTCAGGAGATGGTGAAGTTAAACTTCAAATGGAAGCGGTCAGGTCATGCTCCTTTCATTTATTATGTTGTTACAGAGGATGATGCATTTGAATTAGGCTTCACAAATTGCAAAACCTTATTATGGGTCACAGTTTTTTTCTGAAAATTGCGGGGAGACTCCTGCTGTCATTCTTTAAATCATATATAAATGCTCTCTCTCTCTCTCTCTCTCTCTCTCTCTCTCTCTCTCTC
>BPLS01000197.1:1541768-1618192 GCA_019656275.1 Rhododendron kiyosumense | reverse complement strand
TAGGTCCCGGTTTGATCTACGTTGTCGAGTTTGAACTTGATCTGCCATGTAGTTCCTTGAAATGTGTTGTCATTTTTCCTCCTGCAAAAGAAAATTTCCAACCAAAAAAAAAAGCAAATAACATATTTGAGAATGTGCCTAGTTTGTTTATATTGGAACATCTCTCAGTTAAAATTAAGCGAGTCCAACTGAAATTTGTGCCTACTATAGTGATTATTAGATTGTTAACCACCAACTCATCTAAAAACTTAAGCTGTTAGAGAGATGGGTAACTTTATTATTTATACCTTCAACACGTCCCCTCACGTGTAGCCAGGCTCCCCGCCATAAGCGGCCTAAACACGTGTAAATATTTTAACATTAGGTAAGCGGTGAGGTTTGAACACATTAGATTGTTAACCACTAACTCATCTAAAAGCTTAAGCTATAAGAGAGAGGGGTAACTTTATTATTTATACCTTCAGCAGTGATAAATGGAGAACCTGAAAAGTGTGCCGAGTTCTCGTTGGTAGTTGGAACTTCTCTCGGTTAAAAACTTAAAAGCAATAGCGAATTAAACCTAGATTAACTGAAGATTGTGCCTCATTTGTTGATAATTGGAACTAATATATAGGCTAAAGCAAGAACAAACTGTTCCTCGTTTGTTGTAGCTAATGGGACTTTGTGACGTGTTTGTTTATCATCTGGATTTGGAACTACTATGAGCTAAAAGAAAGAACAACTTGTGCCTAGTTTGATGATAATTCGAGACGATTCTTACAATGTCACCCGTGTATTTCAACACTTACAAAAATTTAACGTACTGAGTTTTTTTTTTGGAATACCTAAAAAGTTTCACGGGATTACTTGAACTAATGCTTGCAAATTTCAGCAGAAAATGGGAAAATGACAGAAAGTTTAGTGCAAAATGCAATGACCAGAATGACTTAGAAGTTAGAACCATACTTGGTGACCTGAGCGAAGAACCAGTCTTTTCTATAATCGCTAACACCGACAGTGTAGACTAAATCCTCGTTAGGGTATAGCTCTGCATATCTCTCCCACAATCCATACTGCCTAAACCTGCAAAAAAAATCAAAGAAGAAGCTGAATATTTCATGTGAAAGATTGTACTTTCAATTCAAGGGTCAAAACGTAGAAAAGAGTTATTTTAAGCAAGATTCATTTCATAACTCTGCTAAAGAAATCCTCCGATATTTGATTCTTAAAAACCAACCTGTCAGGATGATTGATAAAAAGTCTGTTTATATACTTTGGATCAGGATCAGGTGTGTAAAACTCTGCAGCAGAGCGATCAGGAATGCCGATTTCCCACAACGTGGGTCCATCTCTAGGAGGCTCATATACAAGATCACCCAAGTCGATGTAACAACCTGGTTTCCAATGGACATCAGAAAGCTAAACAAACAGTGATAATCTAAGAAGCACAGACACCTCACATGTCAGTGTCCGACTCGTGTCCCACACGGACACAACATGACACTCCCGGACACGTGTCTAACAGGACTAATACGGGTCTAATTTTTCCATTATGTTTTTTGATTCAGACACGCTAGGGACACTCACGGAACACATTAAGAACACATATTAAAACTTGCTCAGAGTCGAAAGCTCCGTAGAGGATAAACACTTGCACAACGACTTCGATTTTGTATCTTCCTAATGTTAATACTACTTTTAGTTGTCATCTTCATTTGATAGAAACATATTTTTGATATGTTATATGAGTTCGTAAGATACATCAATCATACAAGATTATATATTGTTTATTCAACGTGTCCACAACATGTCTGTGTCCTAATTTTTGAATAAATGGTGTTTTCCCGTGTCCGTGTCGTGTCGTATTCATATCTCATGTCCGTATATCTGTGCTTCTTAGGTATAATCAATCTATTAATGAAAAAGAAAGAGGGAGAATTAAACCTTGGGTTATGGTAACAGCAACATCGTTCCGGTAATCTCCAATAAATCCAGGGACCCATGCATAAAGATTGTAGTCCCCAGTACGTATAGCATTGATGTAAAAATAGCCATTCTCATCTGCTCTCGTCCAAAATTGGTAGTCCTGATGTAAATAAAGAGATACTTATGCCTTTCAATGCTATGCTATTTCGGATGAGGGCAGTATTTGTGTAATTACATCTCTATATATTACATTATCGGGTTATAAAAATTGGATTGTGACATCTAAATTGGATGAGTTTTTTGCATAATTTTTTTGTATAAATCACGAGGACTATCCTCATTATGTAACCCTTGCATGGGAGTATAATATAGTTAAGCATCACAAGTCATCACCTTGCATTCTCTTTGCCATGATCCTACATCCCCAGGAGGGGCCAACCCCACATAGGCACCATTTGCTGATATATAATCATTGCTCATGTACCTGAACAGTTTGTTAACGAAACAATTTGAGAAAGAGATGTAGTCTGAAAGTCCCAAATAAAATCAAGAAAATAAAACCTTAGTAGGAGGATCCTTCTAAAATGGGTGCGCTCCCTAGACGGGAGCTTGATTCGGTGTTCCCAAGATGGAAGCTCGCTCCTAACTAAGATGGGAGCTTATCGGGCTGTTAAGGCGATTATTCTCTTACTTTTAAGGGAGTTATGCCATTGTGGAAATAAGAATATGAGAATTATATTAGTCAAGAAGTATTGCAAATTGAGAATATATAACTTCCAATAATTACACTTCAAGATTTGGAAACAATTTATCGTAACACTTTTCCTTTAATGGTTAATGCCTTGTTCTCTTTGGAACTTAAAAAGAATTTTTCAAAAAATTCCCCCTAGATTCTCCCTACTTTCAACATTTCTCTCTCTATCTCTCTCTATCTCTCTCCACTCATTACCCGTACTATTTTTCAAAAAAAATTTAAAATTCCAATCCAAACAAAGCATAAGTATTTAAAGATATTTTATATACATATTTTTATATAATCTATATATGCTCCTTAGGCGCTCCCAACCTTAAAAGCTTTTAGGTGCCTTCACTCCCCTGCCCCCGCTTTGTGCTACTAAGAGTAAAACTAGTTTCAAAATAAGTCCTTACCTGTCTTGTACTAGTAATCTGCCACTAACATATCCACGTTGATCTGATGACGGAAAATCCTCTGATGCTGGAAAAGTATAGGGCCAGCTTTGGACTTCCACCAACATCTGAAAATCATTGAGGTTATTTAGTAAAGGTTTTGAGGGAGGTTTTTTGGGGTAATAAATGGAAATAGATAGATAGAGAAATTGGAGTAACAAGTGGAGAGAAAAAACTTATTGGAAACCGTGCTCTGTGTGTGTGTGTGTGAGAGAGAGAGAGAGAGAGAGAGAGAGATGTATATTGAAATCTATTATCTGTTGTTATCCATGTAATTATAACTTGTCATGTCAAACCTGTGTTTTAGCATCCTCCCATAGTGTAAGTGCGTCATCTCCAGATTCTCCACCCACCACAGTATTGAGATATATGAAAACGGGCCCGAAAACTTTCTTCCACGCCTCGCCCTGTCCAATTTTTGGCGAGAGATCATCCCCAGCATAGTGACCACTGAGAAACATCTGTTAATAGCATCAACTTTGATTTAGTCAGGTCATACTATAAGTCAAAATTCATCCACAGAATATTGCGACAATGTCACTTTTGTAAACATATTCGCCCTTATTGTGTTTGTTTTCAACTTAGAGGTCCACATGGAGCTCATCATTCTGTTCTGAAATTCTATAAAAGTGTTCTGTTTTCTCCGTGTATCATTACTCATCCAATAATTTTGGACACCTATAATTCCTAATGGTGAAGGTTTCAAGATATGTTTCTTTACACCTAAGAGACAAAAACAAATGTCATAATCAGCCTTGGAAGGTACAAGTTACTTACAGCAAGACAAGTGGGACCCACATGGGAGGAAAGGTTTTGTTTGAGGGGCCCACCCGACCGGAACTCATCGCTAGGGGTAATCTGCCAGAAGCCCACGGGAGGAGATTCCATAGATATCCAACCGTGGACACGGAGATCTTTGTTCTCGCAGGAGTACTGGTACTTGTCATCCACCTGTGAGCATTGTATCAGTCAAGAGTTCAGGCACCACTTTAGTGTGACATGTTGGGTAAATTAATAAGTTCTCAGGCAGAAAAAGAAGGTGATCATCAAACAACTGTAGCAAACCAAACCAAACCGAGCCTCGTGTCCCAATCAATTGAGTAAACAACTGTAGCAAAATATGCTTAATGCATTCATGTGTTAGAATGAGATAATTTCTACTAGACTTGCACAAAATTATGTATTGAAGAGTATACTCTCATAATGTGTGGTCTGCTGGAATGATTCTAGGAAAGAATGGAACTGGGTCTCCCACTATAAGCCTATAAGGGCATTCATCACCAGTTGTAACATACATATTTTTGTTGTTTTTCAGCAAACCAAACATTGGAATGGGTGTTCCACAATAACGGCCATTCCATCTCAGAGAATCAAGCACTTTTCAGTATTTTATGCCGCAAGTACTTCATAACTCAGAATGAGTTCCAAAAATAAGTTTTGGCTCGTATTTAGCAAATCCACTGCATAGGGAATGAGGGAAAAGTTACCTCTCCTTTCAACTCAGGCTCTTTAGGATTCACAAGGAGGACTGCTTCAGGATATGCCAGGGGTTGGCCTCTTCCTGGGAGCCGGTCATCAGGCAATGGCATAAATCTTCGCCTATTATCTGCCACAGCCATGTAGTGAAACCTAGATAGTTCAAATCACATTATTTTTGTACCATCAGCATATTTTTTGAAAAGGAAACGCAGGTTATTTTGTGATGACAAGATACAGATTACCATGCGCTTTTTACAAACTAGTGATTAGCATTTAACAAGTTGAATTTTAATATCCTTATGCATTCTCCACATCTTGAATGCATTCTGAATCTCTATGACACATGGACTTTAAAATACTCAGATCGGCTTTTCCAACTATCAACCATTTTTATGATATAGATGGAGTAGGAGAATGGTTGTACTTCTCTTTTCTGAGCTTGAACGCAATCCTGGTCTCACCAAGGCTGAAAGCCGGCCATTCTGGCAAACCTAAATGTTCATAAATGGCATAAGAGTAGAAGCCTGAGGAACCGCGAAGCACTATAAACCTGGAAACATCATTGTATTATGATTTATAAGGACAACATTAACAAATCACTCTCATCCAAACACTATTATAATACAAAGAAAGAACCTTTTGTCAATATTTAGGGGGACAAGCTTGCCCTGGAGGGAGGGTTCCCATGGTCTTGAGAATGACACCTCTACTTGTTCCTCTGTTTCCTTTATTACTTCAAACTTTGTTCCACTAATCCTGCACAATGATCAGTTGGTTGTTGGATACTTCCTTTTGCTGTTATTGGTCGTTGCTTGAGAGAGAGAGAGAGAGAGAGAGAGAGAGAGAGAGAGAGAGAGAGAGAGCATACACTTCAAAAACTCCTGTTTTGCCTCCATCTAGCGAATTCCAAACAACATCCCAGTAACTACATGCCCGATATGAAGAATTAGCAAATCTTTGTGTTGTGAAGTACCATTTAACAGAAGCTAAGTGGATAACTAGTTCTTTAAATTACAGGAGAATAGTCAGTGAATTTACTTGTTCTGCAATACATTTCCTAGTTGTGGGCCTTTGGTCGTTCAAAATTAATGTGCCATATAAATCATTAAAGTACCAATCAGGATTTCAGAGTTTTTCAACTGTGTACTACTAACAATGGACAAATATAGAACCCCAAAAAGTAGTATTAGAAAGCAGTTGTTTACCCCCTATTGCTTTCATCGTTGAGGACCTCGAGCAAATTATCGATGCCATTGTAACTGATTCCAGTGACAATACCTGCGGGATTTGATAGTGTAACTTGAAAGATGCCGTTATCGATCACTACCTGAATCAGATGGTGGAAAATGTTGATGACTTTTATCATTATGATGAATCATATGCACAATCTGGAAGCCTTTGAAACTAAAATGAAGTTAGGTCATAGGTGTCATTTCCACTAAAAATTAAGCATCAAAACACCACTATATTTCAGAACACCACTGTATTTGAAAGCAATAACCGCTAACAAAGTTAGTAGTAATGCAACGTTATGTACATGGCGATCTTGAATCTGCAGTTTCACCCCCCGAGGCGACATTGATCCAAAACCCTTCTTATGCCCACTGGTTCCTGCATAAGAGAAAATTGTCATTCTGGGCAATAACAAAAGCCTAACGGGTATTGTTTCTGTTTTCTGTTCTCCCACTCCAAGAAACACTAGTTTTGAATAATTGCGTCCCGAGAACATGTCGAAAACAACAAGTTTTTTCTTAAATAGCTGAAAAAGACCTCATGATTGTTTGTAAGAAAAATGCTGCTCAAACAATACTTTCTCTGAAATCTTGAAGAGGTAGTTCTATGAAAGGCTATATATAGCACTAAGGCTCTTTCCTTGAACTATATATAAAGCAAGGAATACCCTTTATGGCTTTTCTTTTGTTTTATCTTTACTTATTGGTCACCACAGTTTGGTGGGGGAAAAAATATAGCTTGCAAGAGTCGTTATGTAAAGAAGCCAAAAAGCTATCATTACCTTTGAAAAAGCACTACTCATGAAATCATAAGTAATCTTGTGAGATAGATGTACTTCTTTTGCATGATCTCTCTTTTCAAATACAAGTTAACCAGATAAGCCTTTAATTCAGTTCTGTTTAGTGAAATCTTGCTTCATGGCAGAGACAGCAAGATTATAAAGTAATATCTTCTTTTCTTTTCTTTTTTAAAGAAAAATCCTCGAACCTTTTACCGACCTAAAGAAGTAAACAAAAAGGAAAAAATGAATCTGTTGCTTTTAAGGTGGAGTTAATATAAGATGAGATATCCAGGACTTTCTACAATGCCATTGAGTAAGAAAACACAAGCAACTAATAGATGTGATTTGTAATCTGAAAATCTGCCTCAAGCAGGGTTCTCATTAGATGTTTGCGACATTCATGAACAAAGAAAACATAAATTCCAATGAAGTTCCAGTGGTAATATGATGAAGGCTTATCGCTTTATTAGAGAAAGTTGTGCATGAAATAAGGAATTACCAGGGTACATATACAGCATTTATATTCTATATTTAGATCATAAGGCAAAACAAAATTAATATTGTTCCCAAAAGCATATTATGAATATCCCACCACCTTTTTCCAAAATTTTAGAAACCAAAAAACACCCAGTGTTGTAAATATCGTATCTACTTAAATGAAATCTGCCCTTAGAGCCCTCTTAGACAGAATTTTAGAAAAAGAGACAATGAAAACAAAAAACATACCACAATTCCACTTAGCAGTAGCAATTATCTAATATGATCATATGGCCTTTGGAAAATTGGATGAGAAAACACGCATCTATTTCCGTATGGATTTCCTTGGTCATGTCAATCCCATGCACAACTTATGTCGCCTTACCATGGGAACCATGTGAAGCTCAAGTATTTTTTTATAGATCTAGCTTCTCTTCAGTCCACCGAATGAACACGACTCAAGTAGTTCATGTGTGTAGGCTCCAGATCACTACACAACTCACCCAAATGGCTTGATTCAATCGTTATCTAGCCATTGTTGGAACAAGTTCAAATAGTGGTTTTGATTATTGTAGCTCAATAGTTTTTAATACTGATCTACAACAATTGATGATTTATTTCTAAAAGTTGAGATTTTTTCTTTTGCAAAGATTAGGATTATCGGATTAATTCTATCTTATTATGACTTACAACGGTTTGAAGCGCAGTGAAATTTATAATGGGCCCAAATCAAGGTTGGATGATCCAGTCGTCAACCATATTTAAGTTCTGAACTGATCCAAACTACGTTGAAATTATCTTTTTATCCTTTTAAACTAAGGGATTATTTTTGCATTCCACATTTTTATAAATGCACCCCAAAAATTGTCTTAAATCACTTCAAAATTTAAAAAACAAACAAACAACACTAGTGGACAAATTTTAGAGTGCAATATAGACAGAATTTGTCTTACTCTAGCAAGACAGAATTTCCCTTCACCCAAAGTAACGTACTTTTAACAAATTGGGGGTTACCATATAATAGATAAACTTGTAATGGTAGGGGCACAGACTTACGTGCACAGATCCTGACACAAATACGTCCGGAACAGTTTGATGTGTGTGCACCCCACGTTTACCGTGTGAGATACACGTGCATCGGACCGTCACAGACGGATTAAATCTAAATCTATGCACGCAAACATCTGTGTTCGCAGGTGTTCATAAAAAAACAAATGAGCTTTAAAAAATACAAGCAGGAGTATATATAATATATAAAATTGTGGCGCGGTTATAGTGGTTACCTCCTTGGAAATCTCCGCAAGTGCATATGCTTCTCATTAAGCTTCCAAAATTACGCCGACCTCCCATTATCCTCTTAAATCTAACGTTAATTTAATAACAAGTCTTTTGAATCACACGACGGTGATCGATCAACAACGACAAACATCAATTCCCATCCTCATCATCACTAATTTTCTAGGGGCCTCCACTCGGCCACCGCCCCAACCATCACCCTCTCACCATTATTATTTTATTATGACCACGAAAACTGCTATCATCACTTCCACCACCGTCCCTTTCCACCACCACCGCCACCGCCGTCCGTTTTCTTTTCCCCTCTCTCTCTCTCTCTCCCCGACCGACGGGATAATGATCAGACTGGTTAATATGTGCAAACGGTTAGAAACTAAATAGTGGTAGTAAGAAACATCCAAATTACTAGTACATCAGAAAGCATGTTAAGGCAGGCAGGGCGGTTGTACCTGAAAAATTGGGCGTTGGTTACGCGTCCTCTCCATGGGAATAGGCCATGCTGCTGCTGCACTCATCATTGAATTGAATGCGTCTCGTTGAAATTTTTGCACCTATCTCATACTTCGGTGCGCCTAGTGGACACGATCGATATCAGATTTTTTTAAACGAACTCAGCTTTCATGTTCAAGCTTTCGGTTTTGGAGGAGGGCAAGTGGGTAATTTCACGTATTAACTCACGTACGCAATTGCTAACTAGAGAGATATATAATGGACCCTTTAAATACACACATAATACTCAAACTCCCGATGTGGGAGCAAACCTAGTTGACACAGGCCCAAGAGCCTTGCCACTAAAGAGTGGCACCACGAAAGGGGACCAAGGGGCCTACAAGAGGTCAAGCACCAAGACCATACCAGATGGGTGAGACTTGGTTGCTTTGGAGGATGGTAAGAGGGTAATTTTACATATCAACTCACCTAGGCAAGCTTTCAGTTCAAACTTCAAAGAAACTATTTTCGCCAAAATTTGAATATCGGCACTGTTTGGCTTATTGGTTGCCCTTTTCGCCAAAATTTTTCCCCCCCAATCCATACATTAGCGGGTTTACTGAGCTGTTCATAGGTTAATCCACAGGAATTTTAAAAGCTATTTATAATTCTGAATTTCAAACGTCCATGATTGGGCTCGAACTTTAGGCTCTCATATAGAGAAGACATGAGTTACTGGGACAGGAGCCCATAGCTCTTTTCGCTCGCGAGTTTGCCCAGGAAAAAAAAAAAAAAAACCGCCCTCAATCATTTATTGACGTGATGGGGACAAAGAGCAGTTCGATTTTGGACATTTAAAATCAAACATTCTCTCTACGGGATTCAATAAATTTTTTATTTTTATTTTTTTATCTATCACACTTCACTCATTACCTCAAAATCTCCCCCAATCTATACATTAGCGGGGTTTACCGGGCTGTTAGTAGGTTAATTCACAGGAGTTTCAAAGGCTATCCATAACCCTGAATTCCAAATGCCCATGACGGGGCTCAAACTTTAGGCTCCCGTATGGAGAAGACATGAGTTACTAGGACAGGAGCCTATTGGTCTTTTCGCCACAAGTTTGCCCAGGAAAAAAAAAACCGCCCTCAAACATTTATTGACGTGATGGGGATAAAGAGCAGTTCGATTTGGGCCTTTAAAATCAAACATTCTCTCTACGGGATTCAATAATATTTTTATTTTTATTTTTCTATCACATTTCACTCATTACCTCAAAATCTCTCTCAAAGCTCAAACAAAGAGGCTCCGTTTGGGATTGCAAGT
The DNA here is from genome assembly GCA_019656275.1 of Rhododendron kiyosumense. NCBI lineage: Eukaryota > Viridiplantae > Streptophyta > Magnoliopsida > Ericales > Ericaceae > Rhododendron > Rhododendron kiyosumense. The sequence goes on along the minus strand of BPLS01000197.1, from coordinate 1,608,078 downwards.
AAAAATACTCCTTCCATTGTTTGGTTTCTAAAGAAAAAAAGCGGGAACTTCAAGTTCAATTTTCTCTCTATTTTCTTTTCCCTTTAATTTTCCTCTTCATTAATTTTTTCTTCCTTTCCCTTTCCTTCCCTTAAGTTCCAAACAGAGCCTTCATTTAACTCTCTGTGTGTTTTAGTTAACAGGGTAGATAATGGAGAAGGATGCTTTGAGCTATCAACAAAATTTTATTTCGCAAATTGTAACACCCACAGTCAAAGCATTCTGGGAGAAGCTTCAGCTTGTATTAAAACCCTGCTCTTTGCAAACTCGGTTTCGGATTGGCAGTGTAATGCATTTTCGGTTGTAAAATGCACACTATAACATGGACAGTCCCTAGAGCATTTAGGCCTTTGAGGCCAAAAAGAAGAAGAATAAGGAGTAAAATCCCCGGTATTTAGGGGTGGTTGGCTCAATAATCTGGTTGAATTATTGTCTTTATTCAAAAAAAAAAAAAAAAATTATCTGTAGCCGACCCCAAGTGATTGGGACTTTAGGCTCGGTTTGGTTTGGTTTGGTTTGGTTTATTCAAAAAAAATTATCTGTTAATTTTGGGTTAATTTTTTGTGAATTATTGGTTTATCTCGACGGGAGGAATCTAAACAACCAAGGATCTCGCTTCTTAATTCTGATATCAGCAATTCTATAAACCTTTTTTGAACCAAAGATAAACTGCATTAATATCAAATAAGAAAGTACATCCATACCAACCATACACACATAAGCAATACTATAAACTTACAAACAGTGGAAGCAAACCAACCATGTTGGTCGTTGGTTGCTACTGTTTTTGAAAAAAAATTTCAAAATCTGCCCAGGCATTGAACTGAAGTGTTTCCCCTTGCAAAAGGATGAGGAATGTTTATTGCCCCACAGAATCAGGCAGTGGTCGTCTACATGAAAAGGAAGACAACCAAATGCTACACTGTTCTGCTGTAAAATGTAAACACAAGTCTCTCCTCCGGTTAACCAAACGTGAGCATAACACACAACCGAGAATTAATTGTACCTCCAATCCTGTTTACTTATTATTGACAACGAAAAAAACAATTTCACATCCCAGTCTTGTCCTGAACAACAGTACACAACATATAAGATTGGTTGCCAACATTGCATTTGACATCATATTTCAATGTTTGTGTTACTTTACAGACAACATATTTACTCGCAAGAAAATGGCGGAGGCTCATCCCATAAACAGATCGGATAGGCATAACCTGTCTGATTAGCAAAACGATTCCTAACAGTTCAATGGTCATCTCAAACACAAATCCCGGCAGTTGAAATAAGCAACAGGGCACAAAGGAGAACAGCCAATGCGTTTGTGCTAATGCACTTGGTTGTTCTCTGTTTTCCTCTGGAAAAAAAGTGAACCCAACAGGACAGCAATGCCTGTTATTGCAATGGTGAAAAGAAAACGTCTCCGCGAAAACTCGTGAGCCGGCCTTCTTTGAGCATCATTCCCTCTTTCAGCTGCTCTTGTGCCCCTTCAAATGAGTTTAAGAGAAAAAAACAAAATAAGCCAGGGTACTGGTATAAAACATAGGAATAATTAGGTAAATTCTGATGGGGAACATAGGCATGGTACAGTTAACTAAATCAAGACAGCTGAAATGCTGAAATAAGAACAGCATCTATGGGGTTGCAATGATAGTTTCTGAGAAAGGCAGAGCCATAGCATTCCAAACTCGAAGTAACTTTTTGAATTTACTTCAGGAAATTCTTTGTTACATGTTAAGTATTTCACTTTTTAGTGTGGAATTTGATTGAAAAACCCCCTAAAAATCATGTCTCTGAGATAAGACTAATTTTAGCTTTCCTATCCTCCAGGTGTTACCAACTCAATTGCTACCTTTGGCAAGTTATATATTTCCAAATAACATCGACAATAGTTTCCGTTACCTTACAATAAGATTGATTCATAACAATGAAGAAAATTAACCCAGACAGCATAAATAGGTCAGAAAAGGTTTTGACGGTTTTACAATGATAATGCTACTGACACATGCTATCTGAGATCACAAAGTAAGCTACAGGCCTATGAAGATGCAGACATGTGGTAAGGGTTCTTTTCCATGGTCCATGAGAACTTGGCCACTAAGATTCCATCAAAGTAAAATAGAGCACTGCAGAAAAAGGTAGCTATATAACATATAGATTTGAACTAAGGCCATTCTTGAAATACCTTTTCCAATTTTACAACTGCTAGTCATGAAGGCTCCAATTTGTTTTATTTTCCCATCACAATGACGACAATTTTACCGTCAGTTTGTATAGTATAAAACTGTATAAACTGTGATGTTCAAATTTGATGGCATGCCAGAAACACACCCTACATTGCCTTTCCGGCTTTCCCACAAGGTCACAACTGGTGGGCAAATACTGATTACCTTCATTTACCATTCAAACTAGTCATTCAACTCATTCCCCATCAGCCAACTTAGATAAATGAGGTAATGCATTAGTACAACGCATCAAATGGGACAGTGTTCACTTTTCCAGAATACGTTCTCACCTTTATCCTACAAAATTCGGACTTCAAAACTGGAGTTTAAGAATGGGACTGAAAGAAACATCGATATCATACTGACAAAGCACTACGAAAGCTTAGAGAATAACAAAAACAGATAGGCCGGCATGATGGCACCACAAACAATACTTGTTTTACCTGGAAGATTCAGCAGTATTATCTGGGACACCATTGCATCTGCTCTCATGGACAATTATTTCCCGCAGTCTAATATATCTGCTGCACAGATGACACAATTCTGTTCGGTTCCCACATACTTCCTGGTGTCACAATCAGTCAACATTAATCACTACAGGACAGATACTATAAGCCACAATTTCAAATACAAATGCGATTTTTCTTTTTGCTTTCGATCAGCTATACTTCAGATTTCCTCTTAGTGACAATCCCTACCTGATGCTCAAATAGATCAATTGCAGGCAGAGGGAACTCGCAGTATTCGCAAGTCACTATTCTTTGGGGACAATTTTCGCCCTTATGGACAGCCAAAATCTCACGTTCCATTGTCTCACTGCAAAGCGAACAGGATACCTGCCCAAAGGTAACAGCCACAAATACTTCATTTAATAAGTATGCCATTATGAGAGCAATTTTACAACCGCCAAACAAGTTTGGTTCGGGTAAGTACCCTACCACCAGCCATTATAGGAATCAGGCTGAAGATAGGCAATCCTGGAGCCAACCATTTTCAGCAAGCAATAATCAATTAGACCCCGTTCATTTAAGGATTTTGGATTCTAATCATTATCCTATTTATCTCCAATCATTACTCTCATTTTTCTCTCTATCTCTCTCGAATCATTACCCCCTATGTCCAATCATTACTCTATTTCTCTCTATACTCATTACCTACAAATCCCAAAACGAATGGGTCTTAGTGGTCTTCTACAGGGATCCTCATCCTCCAATAGAAGCGTAGCCTCAAAATATGACATAAATATTTCATGACAAGAAATAAATAAAGTACAATAAAGGCTTTTCCAAGGGAATCATAATGATTCAGCTTTACTCCCAGGAAAGCATAATTATTCATCCTTACTGAGAATCAGGTAATAAGTTATATTCAGTAACCAAAAAAAAAACTGTTGCCATGTTGACAGGAAAATTAATAAACAATTTCTTCTCAATTCTTGATATGGTAAAACTTTAAATTCATAACCACCTCAGTTGAGAGTCGACAAGCCTCACAATGTCGCATAAAAACTAGGTGATAATCATGTCTAGAGAGGTTTGATGAGAAATATCTGATTTAGGTATAAATTCTTAATTTCTAGTTCAACAGAATTGTTTCTAGCTTCCAAAATGCTCATTGCATTGAATTCTGTAATTTCTACCCTGCTAAACATGGTTTTGGGAAGGACAGAAAACCTAAGTTTTGTTCCACAGGCTCTTAGGAACATTGGGTCCACATGATTGAGGCCCACAGTTAACCAGTCTTGGATATTTAGAACCAATTGAACCAAGGTTAATGCCAAAATACACGGGGTGAGTTAGGAATGAGTCCTTTGGGCCTATCTCTAGGAGCACTAGATGGGCTTAACTATGAATGTGATAAGGTCGAGTTATTTTGCATTAGTAGCCATTAGTTGAAGTGCACCAACCAAGTGGCATTGTGCGAAAAAGAGGATTTGGGTATAACATTGTAAAGGGCTTAGTGTGATGTGCAGTTTTTGAGCACATTAATTCCGTCTGTTGTCCAGCTTTGCTTCGCTTCTGGGAGGACTTTGTCTTCCTACGGAAGGAAGATGCAGCAAACAAAACAAGCGAAGGGAAGGGGAGGGGGGGCAGCTGGAGATGAAGTACGTTAATGTAAAAGGGCAGGGAAATTCAGCTTGGTCAAGGAAGGGAGATTCAGCGAAAAGACCTTCCTCACGGGGATGGTCTCTAAGCAGAAAGGGTGCAACTAAGGAAAAGGGGGAAACAAGCCATTCAGAAGTAGTTATTTAAGGACAAACAGGCAACCACTGGTATCCCCAAGAATAGGGGTAAGTAGTAGGTTACAGAAGACGATGGAGCAGGTGGAAGCCCGTTGCCAAAGCGAATGCAGACACTATTGAACATATCAAGATTTGTCTCTGTCGGGCTGTGAGGTAAGTTCCGCTGTTTTAAGTGTGCTCAAAGTTTTTTCAGAAGCTACATTGGGTTGCTGGAAACTCAGAAATATAGGTGAGGAGGTTGGCAAATGCGAATCAGATTTGTTAGTAATTGGCCATGTTTACTTCTTAGAACCCTGGAAGCTAAATTCTTTTTTATTTTTCTTTTGCCTTCTTGATTTTTTTGGCCCCCTTGAAGGTTGAACTCTGGCCAAGGCTTGTTCTTTTGGCCTTGTTGGAGGAATTTGCTTCCTACTAAGGGTGGTACTCCCTTTGGCACCTTCTTTGAATAGATGCAGTTCTCCCCATTTTTTTTTTGTTGTTAAATCTACCTCTTATTTGCTTATCAAACAGGGATGCAAAGGTTTGTGAGCATAAGAGGATAGTCTTGGATATTACTTATTTAGGAAGGAGAGGTAATATTTAAGATTTTTCCATTTCAATTCAGTTCTTTCTATCCCAATTAAAGTTTACTACATATCAAACTTCCATCTATAAGAAAATCATTTCGTTCCGCTGATCCAAAATTGCCAGTTTTTCATTAATGACCGATGGTTGGACCAGCAAAAAGGTGCATGCTCCACTCGGCAATGGCAGAATTTTTTTGCCAGCCTTCAAAACCAACAACACAATCAAAAAATTTCATTCTAATAATCTGCTTGTTGTAATGTACTGCACATCCTTGTAGGTGAATAGAAGCATTAAGACGCATGGAGGATCTAGGAACTTGACATATAAACAGAATACAATATAACCATGATTTATCTGCATTCCAAGGCTATGATCAAGGTTTCGAATAGTGGTATTGGGACACGTAAAGGTAACAGTGTAATGGTAGCGGGAATCAAAGCTAAAGGTAGTGAATTTTCTAAAATCATTAGCAATCCCATTAAAACTCAATTATATATGCGTTTTGGCTATTTTAATCTTAAGTTTTCATGGAAGTTTAAAAAAAAGGAAATATTTCATTAATGGGTAAAGAGGACAATGCTTGTTCATGTAGTTTGATCGGTAAAGCTAAACTGTTCTCTCCCACATCAAGCTAAACTGTTCTCTCCCACATCAGTCATAAAAGAAGCTCAAGTTTCCTGAAAACAGTTTAAAATAACTCCCAATATAACCTTGTCCCACATTGATCAAAATGTGTAAAAAACACAAAGGCTCAGAACTTATTATAAGCTGTCCAATGGTATAGGTTAGATCTGCCAGCTTGCACACATTACCCATTAGGTGATGCTTCAGTGCGTGAGCGGGCCAAATAAGTTAAAATTTACAGTTTTTAATGCGTGAACCAGCCCTGTTTGCTTCTGAAATACCATTTCGGGGTGGTACATAGCGGGGACCGGTTGGTACAGTAACGATTTTTGTGTCACACTGCTATAGCAATGTATCCAAAGTTCCGAACCGGAGTTGCAAAAAAAACCGGTTCGAAGAGGCTGATAAGCAACGATCGGCTGGTTTTTAAATCCTTGGCTGTGATATGTCCTTTTTGTTGTTCTTAATTCCTTGGCTGTGTCAACCATTGGATTTCTTCAAAAAACTCCAAAAGGAATCAAGGAATGGATCTAGCTTTCATGTTTAGACAAGCAAATCATAATTTCCTATGCAGAGAATTTTTAATATAACTTGGCACTCCTTCAGAAAGTGTTGGTGTCTCTAAATTTAAGACCACACTTGATATCTTAGTATTCCACTTTTTCCAACTTAAAGAAAACTGACACAAAAGTATCCACGTGCAAGAAACAACAAACGATTTCAACAAATAAGACCAAGATTTCACCACCACTATTTTATGAACAAGGAAATAATGCTCCGAATCTCCAGCTACGTAAACAAGACTATTTAGGCAGGATCCTACATCCTCTCCTAAGAGTATCATTAGGGACCGTTTGTCGGACGGATAAAGTTTGGGTGGACAAGGAAGAAGGGTGGATAAGAGGTGGATATGATATGAGAGGGGATTGTTACATAAGGTGGGGTCCACGTTTATAGGAGGAGGATTAGTATATCTGGTGTTTGTTTTGGAGTTGACATGGGTGGATATGAGTTGGGGAAAATACATAAATTTGGTGTATATTACCCTTTTCAAGTTTTGGAAATGTTGAAATTGTCTATCTGGATTTTTAACACAAGAAGGCTATCTATATATAATTTTTAAAAGTTTTTTGGGTGGAACCTCGTAATACATAAACATTAAGGGATAAAATTCCTATTATACATTCATATGTAACGATAAGTATATAGATATGACCTAATTTTTCAACTAATACCCACTTTTGATTCAGCATCTCCTTGCAACTATCGCCCACCACTGCCACCTATATTGTCTTCACCGATCCTCCCACCCCAACTTTTAATGACAACCATCAAGCCCAATCACCACCTTCCGGTTTCAAAGCGCCCTAGTAGACTCTGGCAAAGGCAACGATCTGAGACTCAGGCAACGGCAACAATCAACGATCTCAGACTCTGGCAACAATGGACGATGCCAGCGACAATCTGAGTCTCCCTGCAACAGCAAATCAGGTGCCTCTTTCTCTATTCCATTAGATCATGTAAGGGGGAAGGTAGGCTTGTCTTTTGGTGTCTCGGATATAACAACGACAGGGTATGTGGTGGTCTTGGTTTATCCGGCTGCAGGACCTAGGATACCTTATCCGGGAGCTTAAAAACCACCCACCGGATATGGGTGGACCCAGGATACTACTATATCCAGCCTCTCCCATATCCAGACTCCTCCCTCCAATAAACAGGCCGTTAAAGTTATTGGCTGGCCTTAAAGCATGCGACAGAGATAAGGCCAGGGGACCAGAGGATTTTCTATAGCTCTTTACAGAATTGTGAAGCATCCTAGGGCTGACCATTATGGCTCTTTTCCACCAGTTTCATGAGTCCGGCTCTTTTACTTACAACTCCACCAATGAATCGAAAACTGTCTATTTGTACTTCAAACTCTGCCGAATGGGTGAAAGACATAGTGGAAAGGCCAAAAATAGTTCTTCAATCAAAGGCAAATTGTCACACTAAGGCACATATTGTTTCTTACCCGCCCCTCTCCAACCCCGCTTTTCAAACTCCCAAATATTCTCTTCAATCTATCTAGAGGAGAGTCCAATAACGGGTGTATGTATGTGTACCATCAATCTGTCATGCCAAAATACACTAAAACGCAGCTAATTCCCTTTCTGTTAAATATTTTTTTATATTAACTTAGCATACAAATATTGACAAAAGAATTATGATATTGCTAAATAGCATTACGATAATCAAACCCCTTTTCCAAGTGGCATGCAATACCCCTATTACTAGCACAGGAGCAACTGATCCAAGTCCAACAAAAAGGAGGCCCAAATCTCATTCGTTGCACAATGTTTAAGGGTGTTAACTAATACCTAGTGTAATGTAAAGGACTCAAAAGACATAGCTAATTAGTTTGGAGCTTGCTCACAATGAGACAGCCGAAATAAACAACAAATGTCCTCTGACACTCAAAACTATGAATGGCACACAAGCACATGAATAAGAACGTCCACCACTCTCCCTCTCAAATGCTTTATTCTAGAACTGGGGCTTCTCAATCACCAAATGAACTCCCAAATTAAACAACTATAGTGGGTGATGACCATACAAAGAAATGCAAACAACATGGACTTTGACAACATCACTAAAAACCATTACTTATAAGCCTATAGCCACGCCCACATACAACTACATTACAATTTTAGGTGCTTGTACACGTTGGATAGCTTGAAATCCACTGTTGAGCGGCTTGGGCCCATTTCTTAAGAGCTTAAACTTTACCTCGTGCTTCTACCTTTTTTGCCCTATATATAAATATTTGCATCTCCAGGTGCAAGACGGGCTGGCAAGCAATAGGTCTTAAATAACTTAATATAAATCATTGGACCCATTACCGAACAGCTTAAGCTTTTGGGATGATTGGTAAATTAAGAGTACGAAACCAAGATAACTATACGAGAAGAGCTACATGTAAGAGAGATAGTGAAACAAACTCTAAAATATTTAAGAGGGGTAACATTACAATTGACCGTATGAGATACCTTTAAAACAATATCCTCTCAAATCAGTAGCAATGCACCTTCACCCAAACATATGTTGGAAGGGTGGAGAGAAAAAAAGGAAAAAGAAATTCTAACGATTAAAAAGTAGATGTGCAGTATATAATTTTACTATGAAACATTTTGTCAAATTAATTCATACCGGAGCATGTGTGCTCAAGAAATGTTCCTCAGCAAATTTTCTGGGAATCATATCGCCACAAACTTTACATTTTTCTAGATTCCGGGAGCAGTGAGCATGATGTAGATCAATATTCGAAGAAGGAATAGCTCTGTCACTGGATACATAAAATAAAACTTCATCAATGGGCAGCACATTTTGGGTTAGACCACTTAGAATAAAGTGCACTTAGGAGATCCTTAGAAAAGAATATCGTGAGCACTTGTTAGGCATTAAAGAGATTTGAAATGAGACAAGGAAAGTAAACAAATGGTACTTGATCTCAAAAGAAAGTAACTTTGAGAACTTCTACAGAAAATGTAACTTCAATCAGAAAATGGTGGTTAAACAGCAGTTATATACCCACTGCTTTGTTTGGACGGGAACTTGAAAAAAAAATTCCAACTCAAAAAACACTAATTACCCCTACTTCCAATTATTACTCTCATTTCTCTCTCCACTCTCCAATCATTATTATTATTTATGTCTCTATCTCTTTCCACTCATTACTCCTATCTTCAATCATTACCCTATTATCTCTCCACTCATTACACCAAAAACCAAACTCAAAAATTCTCAAAAATCCATCCAAACACAGCACACATTTCTGCAATCAAAAGGCCAAAATGAAGTTGAAGAACATATGATTCATATCTAAGCACAATCTATGTTTGCAGACTAAAGTTTGATCACAATAACTCAAAACAAATGTATATGAATTTCAGAAATCAGAACTAGTGAGCCATGACCCGTCATGTGAAGTCATCTTTTATCATCAGTTTGGACACTAATCGAACAACTCTTGAAGAGTGCCATCAAGAAAGCAAGAACTCATTTAGCGCCAAAATACAGGGGCCATGCAACAAAAGGAAAATATTTGAAGGAAATATGAAAACACGGTGAGGAACCTAACATGATTTGAGAAACAGTATGAAAATTGTGTGTGTGTGTGTGTGGGGGGGGGGGGGGGGGGGGTGTGGGGGGGGGGGTGTGTGTGTGGGTGGGTGTGGAAGAAACAAAATCAAAAACATTTTGGATAGATGTTGATACAATTTTAATGGTTAGAAATTGTATGCTATTTGCTATATTCATTAACAGTTTATAAAATCTTCTGGAAGTCCTCAATAAATTGGAACGCAGATTCCATAATGCCCTTTTCAAGGACTAGTAAAAATCCCTTAACTTTGGGAATAGTTTAATGAATGATGAGCTCACTTAGGCTGTAGTTAGATCTTGAAATTGCGAAGGCGTTTGTGGAAGGAAAAGATAACTTTAGGGAAAGACAAGGAGGAAAATCCCAACACAGCCATAAGAAGAAACTTTGCCTACTTAAGCTATTATTTATTTCACACCAACTTCAACTTAGAACTTCAGCATCCTCAAGAAATGCTCTCTTAACGCCCTAAGAGTCTAAGACATAGGCATAGACAAGATATAATATGTACACTCAATATAAGATTCATATTCACAACAGCTTGAACAGTAGTGTTGAGCCATCAACCAGCCTAAGGTATCCCTACCAACTTCTTGGAAGATTGTTGCCATTATATACTAACTGCTGATACACCAAATACAACACATACAGATGAAAACACGGGAAATGCTGAAGTAATCAATACAGGCTTTAGAAAGTAAATCATAGCCCTAAATATCTGATAGGATTCTTATAGTTGCCTACATTTCTGATAGGATTCTTATAGTTGATTTTGCGTTATTTCTATCTACGCATGATTTTAGGTCTAAGCGATAGAGTCTAGTAGGAGTATATTATTATCAGTCAATTATGTCCTTTGATTGCATTTCCTTTTTATTTGAAGCCTATAAATATGTAGATGCCGTATGACTCATGATGAAAAGAATAATGTTGCAATTGCCTAAAGGCTTTGAGTGGTTAGATCCCCTCGAAGTGATCTAATAGGAGGTTCGATCCCCTTGAAGTTTCTCCCCCATTCTCTATTTTTCTTTCAATTTTCTAAAGCCATCCTATCAATATCATGTGATACACACTGCACGATCCTAATTTCAGGTCATCAACCTGGAGTGTCAGTCTTTGTTGTGCATAGCATTTGGTTATCAAAGTTATGAAGTAACTAAGCAAAACATGCATCAAAAAAACAAAGGCAAAAACTTACACCCAATTAAAACCTAAAACCTATAATCAAATCAAGAGTTCTTCATTTCATACACAACGGAAATTGATCAAATAACACATGAATATTACGAGATAGGGCCCCCTTACCAGTGGCTGCAGATGCTGGTTAAGGCCTGATCAGAAGGTATAGCCATTCGAGGACTTGAAAGCTCGAAAGATAATTCTTTGTCTTACCAGAAGTCTGTTCAATAACAATCGATCATTAAATCGAAGAATTAGGTACAGAATAAGGAATAAGGAATTAGGTAAACGAACTGTGGTGGTTTGATTATTAGGTAAACGATCGTGATTTTATAATAAAAGTAATAATTTGAGCTCGTAATTGTACAAGAGAAAACCTCTGATTGAGAGAGAGAGAGAGAGAGGGGAGATCGATCTCTATTTTGGCTGAAGAGCGGAAAATTGAGGATGACTTGCGAACCCCGAGGCGAGTTGTGTTCGAGATAGAGGAAAAATTTATTCAGTGCTCCATGGGAAAGGACAGGACACGTGTGTTGACGATTACTATGTCCGTGGTTTTGGAAAAATTATTCAATTGCTGTTGACACCGCTACGTGGTGCTCCAAACTCATTCTCTATCACACATTTGTGTGATCACCACAACCACAAAGTGTATGGTAGAGAATAGTTTGGAGCATAGCCACATTGTATTTAGGGGTGTGCAAAAAATCTGTAACCCGACCAACCCAACCCGATTAGAAGGGTCTCGGGCGGGGCCGAACATGTGGTTCGGTCGGGTATGGGTTTATTTTCTGTTAAAAATCAGATTTCGGTTTGGGGTGGTGCTTCTCACTCAACCCGACCCCACCAAATCCGACCCGACATTAAAAAAAAAGGGCTCGCAGACGATTCTTACCACTTGTTCGGTTTAAGTTCGGGGCAAAAAATATAGTGTTACCCGACATGTCGGATCGGGTTCGGGGTCGAACTCGACCTGCCCGACCCATGCACCCCCTAATGGTATCCCATGTGAGTTGAGCCAAGGTTGAACACATATAATAAGGAGTTAAGCAAAGCCTAACAATTATGTGCCTGACTTGTTTGGCTCGATTAGCCCCGTAGCCCCATTGCATGAAATAATTACTCGTGAATTTTTTTTTCCTTGAAAGATTAACAAATTTATTTATTTATTTATTTTTTGGAAAGAATTAACAAATTTATTGATAATAAGGATAAAGTAGAAGAAACAATATCAAAGGCAGATGGCCAGAGCAAAAAGACCAAATAAACAACAGAAAAATCGCCTACTTCCAAAAAAAATTGCAAAAGCAGCTAAAGCAACCCACATCAAGGAAGAAAAACACTCTACGCACCTGCAAAAAATCATTATTTTAAAGGATAAGGAGCAGACAAAGAATGTAATAGTGCGGATGTACATGTGAAACACATGAGAGTAGTTGCAATTATCTTTGGTATGCGTTTTTTTGCGCTTACTCGTGGTTTTGAGTTGTACAGGTCGCCGTACATCATACCTGAGTAATTGTCCCCACGCGTCTTGAAGAGCGTGGTTAACGCGCTTCGAAATGGGTGTGTGGGCTTCATTGGAGGAGTACCTTTGGGCTGCCTTTCTTTCTTTGGGTCAAGATGTGTTTTGTGGTTGCAGATTTTGGGCTATTTGGGTGCAATTGCTTGGGCTTCGGTTCAATTCTCTCTCTCTCTCTCTCACACACACACACACACACCCCTCCGACGAATTTGGCATCACTCTCTCTCTCACACACACACACACCCCTCCGACGAATTTGACATCACTCTCTCTCTCTCTCTTACACACACACCTCTGACAAATTTGACATCAATCAGCTTGAAATATAATTAATATTTAATTTTGAATACTAAAATCATTACTTCTCCCATCCTACACTAGATGTCCCAAACCACTACTCACACCTTTCAAAAATCATCTAGATTTTGTTATTTATAGTATTTTTTTTTATAATTTTAAAAACTTTGTTTAGTAAAACTAAGTGAAATCTATTAAATAAAATTCATATATTTCATATTTAAAGTATTATAAATTAAAAATTATTGTTAATTTTGTGAGAGAAGAGAATAGTGGTTTGGGAGTATTTTTTTAATTTACGAGAAATAGTCAACTCAAATTTCAATACCTTTTACTCTGGTTATTTACAACTGTAGTAACTATGGTTCATAGAATTCGATCTTTATTTTTTGATTGATAATTCTATCTCAAATCATGAACTTTTAATTGTTACTCTTTTACGTTCCATATTGAAGTCCGAAAAAAAGAAACATGATTCTTGACACTCAAATCATGCACTGAAAAAGGGAAATTCCGTTCCACTAGGTAATGGCCGGATAATAAGTCATACAAAAGGTACCAACTTATCAAATCACATTTGATTGGATGGTATGAATCAAAAGTTGTATTTATAAGCTCATTTTCCTTTGAATCTTTCACTATGTAGTGCAAATTTTAACAACGTTCTTACATTTCTGTCACTTATTTACCATGTCTCATACGCACCAAAGTACATTTTTTGAGTAAATGAACTTGAAATAGAAAAAAAAAAGTTAACCGAATACACAATCTACAAGGAGCATATCCTAAGAGGGAAGGAAGAGAAAATAACGACAATGCCAAGTGGCTACATAGATCTAATGAAGAAGGTATCAGTGTTTCCTTCCATCTAGAAAGAGGGAAAGAAAAGGCATGACAAAACTGTTAATACACAAAGGTGACCTAACTAACCGATGATATAATCCTCAATTACATAATGCTTCAATTACTGAAAAACATTGCAACGAGAGACGATACTGATGTAGAGAAATATGGCTGCAGATAGACTTCAGCGAAGGCCACATATAATCCACAACAGCTTCCACTAATCACGATCCAATAAAATTCGAAGTCACTCCAATTTGAATAGAGGACAGATCCACAACAGTGTGCACAACGGCTGAACCATATGCAACATTATCCACAACAGCTAATTGCAACCCAACTAAAGTTTGAATACATAAAAAACAAAAAAATCAATCACGAGTATTTACGTAGACGATGACTTCATCTAATCAATGGCGAAACGACATCTAATTAATTAACCTTCTCTCTCTATTTTTACTTCCAAAATATGGTCAATTTAAGTTTAGAAAGTCTAAGGTTCCTAACATATACAAAAAAAAAATAGAGTGTTTGGATCGGCCATCTATACACATTAGATGTTATTGATTCCCGCGAGGGCCCACTCGATTTTTTTTTTAGAATTTTTGGACGGCTCGGATTAGTCGTCCGGTGGCCGAAGTGAGCCCGGCGCGCCATTGGAATCCCTACGGTAGAGAACTGTAGCACCGCTGAAAGACGATTTAAGTTGTAGTATACAATTAATATACTATAAGGAATCCCAAGAGATATCATTTTCTTTCATATATGGAGTTATGTACTCCTTGTGAAGAATCTTTATCTATCTAGCCCGGTCTCATCTTCTTCACTCCACCTAACAATCCCCCTTTGCTAATAGGTTACCTTTATTCGTGGAAAAAAAAAAGGTTAGCTTTGTTGATTAAAAAAAAAAAAAAGAGGTTAGCTTTGTCCAACGGCTTTTTTTTAATAACTGGATGTCTGAGTCAGTTTACGCGCATCTCAACTAATTCTGAAGCCTTGAAGGTAACGATCAAACATAATCCCTAGATATTCCGTTTGACCGAAAAAAAAAAATAATAATCCCCAGTGATCTCAAGGTTTGAAATGTTTGGTCTCCGTAGAAATGAATTGAAACCTGTGACCTGACCTGATGAAGGAGCACTTTTTTTTTTTTCTCATAACCACTTGGCCGCTTTGTCCAACGTTAGATTCCTTATACTAACATTTCCAATACTTTACTTGAATTTTTTTATAAGCAATTTTCTTGTTTTGGTATGTGGCAACAGAGTACTTTGCGCCAACCTTCGCCCTACATAGCCAAAGTTATGAATTATCATATATCACCCAATTAGAAGCTTAAAATGTGGGCAACAATTAAAATATTGATCAAGCCATGTTAATGCGTTTACTCCAACTTTTACTTTATTGGAGTATCGATTTGTAGAGGGTGAGAGAAATAGATTCCTCGTACATATATATCTTGATTTATTTTCCAGATATATTAACTAATAAAATAGTCTATATTCTTGCCGATAAAAAAAAAGAGATTATATTCTTGCCAATAAAAAAAAAGATTATATTCTTGCCGATCAAAAAAGAAAAAGTTTATGCTCTTTTTCCGTCCCTATTCGTATGTTTCTTTTCACTATCCTGGATGTTTAGAAAAATGTTTTATATGGTTGCTAACATATTCTTTTTGTTGATTTCAAAAACATTAATTGTCTACAAGACTAGTTAAAACATTTTGATAATTGAAAAACATCCTAAAACAGTTCAGATCGAAATTCATTATTGTTGGCCCCACATTAAGAGCGACTATTGAAAAAGGGCCAAACAATCGGGACGTAAAAAAGAGACAGAAAAGAGACAGAATTAGCTTCTAACGGATGTTTCTTTAATTTTCTATTTTTTTTATCAGCTTTCTTTTATGTTTTTCCCATGATCGATCCATTAGTATTCTTTTTTCTTTCGAAATTCTTTACAAATCTAAAAAATATTGATAAAATCAAATTATTGGTTGGCGGGGCGAGTCCGGGGACATCTAAAAAAATATCTCAAATTTCAATCTCATAGTTTTCGATCAAATTTTTATGATCCAAACCGTCTAATATGTGCAGAATGTGATTTTAAGGATACTCGCAAGAAATTAGCCAAAAAAAAAAGACTGGGAAAGACTTGATTTGAACCGTTTTTATTTGAACCGTTCAATAAAAAACTGTTCGGATGAAGCCCTTCTTGGTCATTTTTTTTGTTGATTTCTCGTGAGTATTCTTAAAATCACGTTCTGATCACATTGAGCGATTCAGATCATTAAAATTTAATCAGAAATTATGATATATTTTTATAAATATTTCCGGAACTGCCCCGATTGGCTGGTTTACTGCTTTTTACATAGAGATGCCTAAGAAGATGGCACAACTTCTATTAGTATCTCTTTCTACTCTTGTTGTGCATGTGGCATGTGTCATTGATCTTATGTGAAGTCTTTTTATATATATTTTTTCTGCTGATAACAAATAAATTTATAGAACGAATGCATGTGATGATTTTAGAGAACATTTCTTTGTTTCGTATTTAACAATCGATGTAACTGAAATATGCAATTTTACCATTTTTGCTCTTTACGACTAGACGAACCTTGACCCACGAAGAAGGGGACGAGCCAACTCTCTTGTGCTTTATGCCCGGAAAAGAAAATAGTACTATTAATTTATGCTTAATGGATTAATTTATGCTTATTGGACTTTGTCGATCGGGCAGGGACGTTGAAACTGCTCTGAAAATTATTAGTATATTACAGTAAATGGGTACATTTCCAACAAAAGAATGTACAAGCATCTTGTTATTTGTCAGCTTTAGCCGTGGTAGGTGTTAGATTGTTTATTTGTTTTTTTAAAACAACTTACCGGAAACCTGATTTTCGGGGCATCTGTTTTGGTCTTTATCTTATCTTTTTATCCATCATCCGATGTTTTATTGGAGGTTTCTCTTTTTCTTATCCCATATATCAGTATCATAATTCATGATGCTAGGCTTCTGTTATCTTTTCTTGATGTACACTTATCAAGTTTTTAATAAATTATTTTTTTCCGATAAAAAAAGAAAAACAATAGGAGTATCATCCAAACAATTGAAACAGACGAGAAAAAAAAAAAGGAAAAACAAGGGGGCGAAAATGTTGAACGAATGGACTATGATTAACATCGCCTTCATCGTACAGTTTCAGCAACCCGATAGAGGGAAAAAGGCATTGGAATCTAGAGAGAGGAAATTAAATAAAATTCGACCTTTCTCAAACGAGACAAAGCCAGCTGGCCCAGCTCAGTTGCTTCTCCTGGTACACATCACAGACCACATAGAGAAATGATTTTCAAAAGAACTTTGTAAAGAAACATTTTCTGACTCCTTGGATTCCAACGAGATGGCATGTCATTTTGGGAAGCCACTTTCCTTTATATACTCATCATTTGGCTGATGATTGACACTTGTCACACAGTTGGAGGCATGACACTTGTCCAACACTTACAGTTGGAGGCATGTAAGAAAGAGTTTTTTTCTTTTTATTTCTTAAACTATGCACATTTTCTTTATTTAGTCCTTAAACTATTAATTTGATGATTTCATTCGCTCAACTATCATACTACCTACTTAGTCCAATAGATATTGAAAATTAAAAATTTGGATAAAAATGTTATGTAAGGCTTTGTTTAGACCCTGTATGAGAGCCTTAAAGATAAAAATTAATTATGACTCTTTAGGATAAAATGATCAGAAAAAATAAGATATTTGCACTAGTTTAAACAAATTGAAAATTAGAGCACTTAATTTTTTTTACAAGGTTCATATATATATATATATATATACAAGGTTCATATATATATATATATATATATATATATTGCTCGGCAAACGAAACTTTTTATTAACTTGAAGGGGGTACATTGAGGGAAAAAAAAAGATAAACAAGGAAAAAACAAGACCATCCAACAGAGAGTTGAATAGTTGCAACACCTCAAAAGGACCTATAACTTGAGCTTTCGAACTCCATCCAAAAACAACCCAAAGTCCTCCACAGAGTAAAACTTAATATCAAATTTAGACTTTATCCACATTGCAACGCTGGTCTTCACTAACTCACCCACTTCCTCAATGCTAGTTGTAGCATTGTTGAATACGTAGTCGTTCCGAACTAACCACAAGGACCAGAGTGTAGCATAAAAAGAAGCTTCCCACAATTTTTTCTCCAAGTCTCCAAACCTATTGTTGAACCACCATAAAGCTAAATCTACCAAGGATGGACAGACCCACACTACATTCCACCAATCTAGAATCAAAGACCAAACATTCCATGAAAACTGATAAAATAGCAACAGATGACTGGGAGTTTCTGGTTGCATGGAACACAGAGGGCAAGATAACAGTTGATCCTCCTGAATCATATTCCTTCGAGAGAGCGCTGATCTAGTGGCTACCTTCTGCACTATCAACCACGAAAAGATTTTCACCTTAGGAGGACAAAGATTCTTCCAAAGAGATCCCAAAACCTAGTTCCTGTTTTGATCAAACTGTTCCCATTGGTTGTATATTGATTTAACTGTGAATTGCTTATCTGTAGACCACTTCCATTGTAACACATCATCCTTGGACTGATACAAGGTTCATATATTAGAATTTTACGTGGCATTTTATAGAGACTGACATATACACATTTTTTTTAAAAGACTAATGCCTTGTTCCTTTCACAATTCAAAAAGAATTTTTCAAAAAATTTCCCCTAGATTCTCCCTACTTCCAACATTTTTCTCTTTATCTCTCTCCACTTATTATCCCTACTATTTTTCAAAAAAAATTTCAAACTCTAATCCAAACAAAGCATAAATTCTTTATATAGAATTTAGATTGTTTCTATATTAAAAATATGGTTGCAAATTAAGCAATCCAATTTTCAATCAGTGTGAATTAGTGCAAAGATCTTATTTTTCTGATCATTTTATGCTAAAATATTATAGTTCATTTTTTTTCTAGAGCTCTCATAATCAAATATCTGCTCTAAAAAGTCTCAAATAAAAAGTAAATATTTCATTATGATAAAAATTATTCACGACTCTTTAGAATAGTATAATCAGAAAAATAATATATTCACACCATTCCAAACGGATTGAAAATTTGAGCACTAAATTTTCTTAGAAGGTTTATATACTAAAAATATGGTTACAAAATTAAGTGTTCCAATTTTCAATCTATTAAAACAGGTGCGAAGTTCTATTTTTCTAATTATTTTATCCTGAAGGGTCATCATTAATTTTTTTTATCTCTAAGACTCTGAAAATCAAATATCTGCTCTACAGGGCCTCAAATAGGCTTTACAAGACATTTTCCTTCTAAATTTCTAACTTCCGTTATCTATTGGACTAAGTAGGTAGTAATATGATAGTTGAAGTAGTAATATGATAGTTGAAGAGATGAAATCGTTAAATTGATAATTTAGAAACTAAGTAGATAAAATGTGCATAATTTGAGGATAAAAAAAAAAAAAACTCTATGAATTTTTCTCCTAAACTTTAGAGCAATGTTAGGGAAATAGCTTTAATTTACAGTATAACACAACTTCGAACATATTTTGTTCTACAAAATCATTCTATGCAAGTAAGTTCCCATACATACATCGAACGAGTACTCCAAATATAATTATGTTCAGAATTGTTGTGTTTTGAAATATTGATTACAGTATAAACTTTTTGCGAAGTTCATTTAATAGCCGCAGTGTGCTCTCCAAGAAAATGCAGGTTGTTCGGAGTGGGGAGGTCTACCTCGAATGTTGGCCAAGGCATGAGTCCTCTCAATGCATACATATGCATGTCGGTCAGCGTATCCAATCTTGACGCCTGTCTTTCTGATTCCCGTGCATTTGGAGAGTTCAATGAAATGTCAGCCACTCAACTTTTATACTACTAAATATACTATAGTTGGCAACCACTACTACTTTTATATTACAAAGCAATAACAAATGCCACATCATCTAAATTCAGTGGCCGGCCGGTGGCGGTGCTAAGATTTGAACGCGAGGTGGCACCATTCAATAGAAATGTAGTTATATGTTATGTGGAAAGAAATGAAGAAAAAAATGAAGTGTGAAGTCATATAATTAGGTTTTGTCGTTTTGAAAAAGAAATAAAGGCTTTGCTTCAACTCTCTTGTGGTATGCATATGCAAGACATTAGGCTTGTTCATTTTGAGATTTTGGATTTGAATTTATAGGTAATGAGTATAGAGAGAAATAAAGTGATGATTAGAAATATGGAGAATGATTGGAGAGAGATAGAGAGAAATGAGAATCAAGATTGGAATAAAATAGGGTAATAATTAGAATCTAAATTCAAAATACCTCAACCGAACAAGGCCGACGATATTAATTTTTCTTTATCCGAACCTATCATTCTCTAATTTGCATTTTTTTACATTATTTGTACAAAATATTAGTTTTTTTCGTACTCGAATATACCTACTCAAGCCACGTTATAGTTTTTAAAAAATTTATGTATTTGCATGGGTCTTGGAAGAAATTAATTTTCAAATAAGTCACTTCAGTGACAATTAGTGGGAAAGAGCTACAAACCTGATAAGATTGCAAAGAGAGAGAAGAATATGAAAAACAGAAAAAGGGAAAATAGTGCACCAAGGGATTCGAAACCTAGTACCCGTGCCTAATACTAAGGCACCCTACCACTTTAACAAACAAGCATACTTTTGTGAATTTTGTTCGTCTTTTTTGAATTTTTATTAGATCGCATCATATTTTGTTCGTCTTTTTTGACATTTTATTAGATTGCATAGTTTTTAAAAATTTATGTATTTGAATGGGTCTTGGAAAAAATTAATTTTCAAATAAGTCACTTTAGTGACAATTAGTGGGAAAGAGTTACAAACCTGTAAGAATGCAGAGAGAGAGAGAGAGAGAGAGAGAGAGAGAGAGAGAGAGGAGAGTCTGAAAAACAGAAAAAAGGAGAGTAGTGCACCATTTCAAGATTGAGGTGAAATCGAACAACCTAACAAAATTCTGGGAGCACAAGTGGCTTGGAGAGACTCCTCTTAGCAGCCAATATCCTAGACTTTATGCGGCATCCTTACAACAAGATACCAGAATTGCTGATATAGGACAGAGCTTAACACTTGGCTGGTGGTCACTTAATTTCAGATGGAACTTATTAGATAGGGAGAAGGCGAGTTTGTTCAGTTACAACACAAGCTGGCAGAGATCAACTTAGTAAGGGATCTAGATGACAGGTTACTATGGACCAAGGACAAGAGCAACATTTTCTCTGTAGAATCAACCTACACCAAATGGGAGGCACTCAACTGTAATGAAGATTCAAACCTTCGATCACCGTATTTGGAAGAACCTCTCACCCCCTAAAGTGGAGGTGTTTGCTTGGATGGCGGCTCAAGACAAAATTGCTTCGAGATCTGTTTTGGTGAGCTGAGGATTAATTTTTGATGAAGGGGCGCAAGAGTGCCCCCTTTGTGCAGAGACTTGTGAAACCCCAAGACACCTACTACTCCACTGCAGATTCTTGTGGGAAGTGTGGACGGGTTTATTGAGGTGGTGGGGCATTCTCTGGATTTGCCCTCCAACAAGACTTCATAGCAATATGGTTTAACAACTCTCTCAAAAACCTAGAAAAGAAATGTTGGGAATTAATTTTGTTTACAGGTTTATGGTCAATCTGGACTACCAGAAATGAGGCTATCTTCAATAACAAGCATTTGGATGTTGAGAAAGTTGTGGACTTGATCAAAACTAGAGTGGCGTTTTAGATCAAGGCAAAGTTTAATGTTATGGAATACTCAGTGGAAGACTTCAAAAGGGGGATAGAGGTGATAAGGCGTAAGAGGATTTGACTGTAGAATTTTGGGAGTGTTGTGATTTCTTAGTTTTGCACCTCCAACTAACTTGTTGGAAGTGTCCTCTTTGTTTTTTTTGTAGTTCGTTTCCCTTTTGCCATTTGGTCTCTCGCTCCTTTTTTGGGGTGCTACCTAAGTAGCCTCCTCTCTCGATGTACCGTTGTTGAGCTCAATAAAAATTTTCTTTTGCCGAGCAAAAAAAAAAAAAGGGGATTTGAAACCTGGTACCCGTGCATAATCCTAAGGCACCCTACCACTTTAACAAGCATGCTTTTGTGAATTTTGTTCGTCTTTTTTGAATTTTTATTAGATAATATCATATTTTTTGAATTAATTGTCCATCTCATTGAGAGAAGCCTAAAATGTAAAAAATTATAACCAAAAACAAAAAAAAAATCACTAAAGTCAAAATTAATAATCAAATAGCTGCATTTTTAGTCTAAATTATCATCTTATATATACGAACTTTTTTCAACATCGGTGCACATTTTGATACTTTTCTAATTCATCTCACCGAGACGAATGATTAATCTCAAAAATTATGATAAAAAGCTCAACAAAAAGTTGCAAAAAGTAAAGAATACCGAAAAAATTCCAAGACAAAAAAGTTCACAAGAAACACAGCTTTAGTGTATTGTAGGTATTTGCTGCAATTGAACTTACTTACAACCAAAGTTAATTTTGTATTTCAAGTAACGGAGTTTTCCAAACCATTGATTTCCTTTTTTCTGCTAAGCAATGGAAAATTTCTTGATACACATGACGTACAAAATAAATCAAGAACCCAAAAGAGCATCAAAGCACGATATAATCATCCCGATTATGTTGGCACGAGAGAACGACCTCTCATGGTTATTAACTAGTTGCGCGCAGCAAATGGCAAACATCGATCATTTGATATTGTCTGAAACATTATCCGCCAAATTAAAAGTAACTTGAGTTTTACGACACAAGTAATTAACTTGCTATTAGTAGATAAAAGATACTGATTGATGGCAACAAGTGGTGGTGGAGGACCTCTACTTGGATTAAGTGAAAGGGCTATTGAAGTACTAAAAATGGGTTAATTATTGCATCCTGAGTTATTATAACATAACATTGTCTGAGCGGGCATGGGCAAGATTATGACATCAAGCAATATGATTGTGGAAATTATTTGTTTATGTCTTGTTTTAATTAGTATAGTGTCGCTATTGATCTTCATTGTTTTGGTATACCCCTGATCGAGTCACCTTTTTACAGAGTTGACCTGGTGGGTCCCTCACCTACGCATGATATTTGGATTCGAGTCTCCCTGCTGTGAAATGTAATATAATTTTCTTTTCTTTTAATTATATGGTGAGACCTTTTTTTCTGTCACAACTCTGTACCGCAAGGTTTGGTGTAACGTATGCTTGGTTTGCATTTGAAGTAATCTTGATTATTAAATGCTACTAAGGTTCTAATACATATTAATGTTTGAATATATATATATATATACACACACACACATTGGTGGAGATAGGTCACCAGACAAGTGGTCGTTTTGCTCAATTCAGCCATAGCTAGCCTCAGTAGCAGTCTCGCATTAACAAACTTGTCTGTCTGTTATTAATTTCTTATTACTCAAAACAGCTAGCTACATTGATAAATAGTTTTGGCTGACTCAACTAATTGTTTTAAATATAACAGTTGAAATATAATGGAATCCTAATTCGTGGATACTTAATGGTGAACATTTAACAGTAGTTACCCAATGTATCTTCATTATCTCCATCTATCAGCAGCACGAGATATGCTGATGGGTGACATTTACAACTTGCAATTGTTGTTGAGAGAGAGAGAGGGGGGGGAAGAGAGAGAGAGAGGGGGGGAGAGAGAGAGAACAAACATCAGAACATGGAAATTAATATGGCGCTTTCAGGCGTGCTCCCTTCAGTCCCTTGTTTCCTGAAACGGCAACCTTAAAACCTGAGAAATTGGGGAGCACCATCATCGTACATTACTTTTCCGTTCTCCGCGTAATGTGCTGACACGTGGACACGTACTAACTTTGGAATTACGTAATTACCCTCCTTTAAAAACTAAAATCTCGTTTTGGACCCCAACAGGTGACATAAAGAACATTTTTCCTTCGGAAAATATAAAAAGATGCATGCTTCTGAGAATCTAAATAAATTGGGAATTCCAAATAACTGGAAGGTTTTTTTTTTTTCTATGCCTCACGGTGTACGAATCAAATTACGGTCATCTTTACTAACCTTTAGAGGACGAATCTCACCATTCACTTGCAGGAAATCTGATTAAAACCGAGGCATAATCTTATATGGACTGGCTTCACAAGAGTTGATAATATATTGAAGATTTGGATCATGAAACCTAAGGAGGAGCAAACTCTTAAACTTTTATAAGCTTTGGCCACCTAGTCGATCCCTTGGAGATTTCCAAAATAAGTAAAAGTTTGATACCAATAAGAAAAAACCATATGATTTTTTAGCTGGGTGCGAGATGCCAGTACTTTAACTAAGTCAATTTTTGTTATAAAAGTGATTTTGAATGTTTGACACCAGCTGGCACAATGTGATCTATATTTTAATTTAATAATGAAAGTTGTTACTCTAATTTTTAAAAAAAAGTATGCGAGAAATTCATGCAATATATGTTTGACAGTTTGAGGATTAAGGAGTTCGTACGTGGTGACCAAGAATTAAACCATTGACCTGATAGTTTTTAGTTAAGTATCCAACCAATTAATTTTGGACCACCATGCGAATCCATGGCACTTATTACTTAAAATAGTAGATATTGAATTCCCCGGCGTCTTTTTTTTTTTTTGCTCGGCAAATTCCCCGGCGTCTTTAGAAACGTTGTTTATGAATCCAAAAGCTATCACCTATACATGGAGATCATATTCATGTAGGAGATAAGATCTGTTACACATTTGATGTAGTGTCTCGAATTTGTATTTTGTACTTCATGTATAATGTAAATGATCTCTTTTATTGACTGACAAAAAAAAAAAAAAAAACTTAGAGCATCTCCAATCCAATTCTTTTCTTTTTGCTAGGCAAACGAAATTTTTATATAACTCAAAAGGTTACATTGAGGGGGAACACCGAAATCAAATAAACGCTTTCAAGTTCAAATAAAGAAAAGAAACAGGATAAAAACTGAAAAACGAATATCCAACAAAGAGTTGGATGGAACCACTCCTTAGAAACACATTACAAATTCACTTTTCTGATTCCATTCAGGAAGCCCTTAAACTCCTCCACAATGTATACTTTAATATCGAACTTCATCTCAATCTACATGGCGACTGACGCAGAGGAATTCACAAGAGATTAGTTAGCGTACTAATCTAAACGAGATAATCAACCCGTCGCAACGAGCAATTCTTGCGCACAAGAATGAAAGAGAAATTCTCTGTAATATTATTAATCAAAAAGCTGCATAAACCCTAAGTTACAAACCTTTAAATAGGCAAAACCCTAGAAACCCTAAAAATAAACTTGGAAAATAAAAAGTCCCATAATTTAGGGCTTTTCCTAAAATTGAAAACGGGAAAGAAAAACAAGACTTTCCCAAAAAGAATCAACTTTTAAGGAATTACGGACTAAGAGTTATTAACGAATCAAATCTTTCCTAAAACGGCAAAATAACGCAATTGAAAGCCTAAACGAAGGAATTAGGCCTAAAAACACCATTCATCATCAACCTTTAGGGTTGATGTGTATGGACCGGAGCGCGAAAATAAGTCAGCCCACCAAGTTTGGGCCTATTCCGAGCTCGTCCGAATTTAACCAATTCGGGTAATCTGAAACTAAACACCGTTTGGACTTCCGGGGCTTGGCTCGATCCAGCTGATCATGGAATTGGGCCTCCACGTGCTCTACATCACGACTCTGGTTTTGATCAACTCGCCTACTTGCCCTACTCTTGTCGAAGCATTATTGAATACATAGTCATTCCTTACCAACCACAAGGACCAAATTGTGACAAAAAAAAGTTGCTTCCCACAAATGTTTCTCCAAGTTCCGGAATCTATTATCAAACCATTAGTAAAAAGATCTATCAGAGATTCAGGACACACCCAATTCATATGGCCAATCCAGAATCAAAGACCAAACATCCCATGAGAATTGGCAGTGTAAGAAGAGATGTTGGGGCATTTCCAAATGAAGAGAACACAACGGACAGAGCACTGAATTGCCTTCCAGGATCAAGTTTCTACTTAATTTGAAGCACGGATCTAATAGCCACTCTATCTTGAAGGGCCATCCATTCAAAAATCTCTACCTTATGGGAGCTGAGATTTTTCCAAATTGTTTCAAAGACCAGATTTCATGAATTTCTAGTCTGTTCCCATTTGTTATACAC
The DNA here is from genome assembly GCA_019656275.1 of Rhododendron kiyosumense. Classification (NCBI taxonomy): domain Eukaryota; kingdom Viridiplantae; phylum Streptophyta; class Magnoliopsida; order Ericales; family Ericaceae; genus Rhododendron; species Rhododendron kiyosumense. The sequence goes on along the minus strand of BPLS01000197.1, from coordinate 1,582,162 downwards.
TAATTTCACCAAGAAACAACCGTCAGGTGCCCAACTCCACTTTAACTGATCGCGTTTGGATTGATCCAAGGTCACTGCTGGAAGTCTTTGTTGTAAATCCTCATGTTCTTGATTTTTCCAATCACATAGGGTTCTTCTAAATAGCAGATTCCATCTTCCCACTCCACTACCCCCTTTTACAACACTGATCATCTCATCCTTCTGCACTGAATAAATGTAAAGGCGTGGGAACTCCTCTTTAAGAGTAGTATCCCCCATCCGCGTGTGGTGCCAAAAAGAAATCTCCTGTCCGGAATGAATCTACAATCTAAAACCTTCCTGAATAATGGTCCTAATACTTAAAGATGTTTCCCCTACCGAACATATGTCTCTCCAAATATTCGTGACCGTGTACACCAGACATCGACAAACGAGGTAACCAACAGCCTTGCTCCACATTGTATTTACCTTTAATAACCTTCACCCAAAGGGAATCATTATCCTTATTGAACCTCCACCACCATTTGGCCAAGAGAGCAAGATTTTGAGTCATCAAGTTCTTCACTCCTAGCCCACCATATTCCTTCTTTTTGGTAATCATCTCCCATTTAACCAAATGAAGCTTTTTCTTGTCCACCATATCGCCCCAAAAAAATTATCTTTGAATTTTCTCTAATCTCTTTGCTATTGAAATAGGCATCTTGAAAAGAGACATGAAGTAGATGGGTGAGCTGCCAAGGGACGAATTGAGTAAAGTAAGTTTACCTCCAGAAGAATTATATTTACTATGCCACACAGTCAACCTTTTTTCCATTCTAGCAACCACTGAATCCCAAGTTTTGATACTCTTAGGATTAGCACCCAAAGGCAAGCCCAGATACTTGATTGGCAAGTGATCAACTTTACCCATCCCCCATTTTAGAAACTCTAAATAATGAAATTTATCTAGCTAGAAAGAAAGTATAGAATATTTCACTACTTACACAAATTCCAATATATCCATTTTCTTCTCTAAAACTTTCCTCCAAATTTTTTCTCAAATTGCAGTGTTAATTAAACATGATTAATATTGTTCCCATTGGAAACATATTGCCAATATCATAGATTTGATAAACATTAGACGAATGGCATAAAAGTTGTATCTATTTTACAAAAAAAAAAAAAAAAAACCCTTAGGTAATTGGTATTGCAATTAAAAGTAAAAGAGAAAAGGTCAAGTGAGAATTCTAAAAACTATTTTTTGAGACTTCAGTCTCCAAAAGTTCTAATGAATCCTAATTAATTTGGAGACTAAAATCCACATCTCCATTTGGGGATATCATCCAATATCTTTTGTAGATATCATTCTCCATTTTAGGGAACATGATAATTGGGTTAGAGATGTTCTTACGTACTCAATGTCCCCTTTGTTATATTTTATGGTTTTATGCATGTCTCAAAATATTATACACGAAAACATTTTATTTTTTACTCTAAAATACATGTCTCGTCAAAATGGTTAATTATTTAAGATAGATAAATTATTATGTAACATATTATTTATTAAGGTGGAGAAAGTTAACAAGCAAGCCATCAATCATTTAGGCTAACTTGCAATTTTTATGCATATTCTTTTCGATCCTACCAAGGTTTTGAAGCCAATGGGTATAATAGACAAATTTCATATAACTTTAAAATTGCCACTTTTAATAACCTACTCCTTGCCAAAAAAAAATAAAAACCTAATACCACTATTATTATATTTCCATTTCGAAAAAGCGAAATTCCCAAAAAGGGGAAGTCCCACGACTCGTCCCACGCGTCAGCGATCCATACGACGAATGTGTACCATCCGAAGAGACATTAAATATTACTCTATCTTGTCAGAGCATATTATTCAGTGCACCCAAAGCAACTTCACGTAATATCCCAAACCTCTCATCCGCCACACGTTCACGCCGGTTATAAGAGTCGTACGTCAATACGTGCGGATAAAGATTCCGGAACACGACTTGACAGTTTCCGAGGGGCACGGAGTAATTTCCATCTGGTCTCCCCATTTGTCCACGTGCCGGGCATGGTGGAAACCACTAGTGGTATTGTGGAGTACAGTGGCCGTATTCTGCAGTACACTGGTTTCTATATCTTCACCACAAAACAGGCTTTCCTTAATCAGAAAACTGCCCAAAACAACGATTGCTCTAAAAGTCTCCAGCAAAGTCAGTCCTCGGAAAATTTCCCTCTCTCTCTCTCCTCTCTCTCACACACACTCAATTACGCAAAACAGTTCTCGTTTTCATTTATTCTCTCTCTCTCTCTCTCTCTCTCTCAAACATTGATTTTTCGATTTCTACGCACTGACACTCTTCGATTTTCCTTGATCTCTTCTTTTTTCTCGGTTTCTATCTCTACTCCATCTCGATACGTATGTGCGTATAGGATGGGGCGAGGAAAGATCGTGATAAGGAGGATCGACAACACGACGAGCAGGCAAGTGACTTTTTCGAAGCGGAGGAACGGATTGCTCAAGAAGGCGAAGGAGCTAGCGATCCTGTGCGACGCGGAGGTTGGAGTCATCATCTTCTCCAGCACTGATAAGCTCTACGAGTTTGCTAGTACCAGGTCAGGTTTCTCTCTCTCTCTCTCTCTCTCTCTCTCTCTCTAGACTCGATGCTTCTCTTTATTTGTTTTTGATCGGCAAAAGAAAAACTTCATTATCATAAACATAAAGATCAAAAAAGGAAATCACTGCACTAGGAATTTTGCGTATTTGAACGTCTGTGTTAGGTAATGGTGATTTGTTTGAGATCTGTACGTTGAATTACTTGAATCACTTCTTCTACGGAGCTCCATATTTAATTCGCCTGAAATATGTGCCGTTCTATAGTATATAGTTGATTGTATTTCCGTATCCGTTTTGCTGTGGATTAATTGAGAAGTTTAAATGTGTGGATTTGAAATAACAGTAGGTGGCATTTTGTGTTCTTGCAGTTTGAAATCGCTTGCTTTTACGGATTGCGCCTGTGGTTATTGTACTTTTGAATAGTACTGTAATTTTTTTTTTTTTGGACACGGAGTAGTACTGTATATCAGTGTAAGAGATTAATTAGGGCAAGGTTTCATGGTCGTACACATTACATGTTTGATAAATTGTCTAAGCGTAAATATGTATAGCTGGTTAATAGCCAAATTTGGAGATTGTAGTGGAGGTTCTTATTCATTTGAGGATTTCTTTTGCAACATTTTGGGAAAGGTCGTCGTGAATCTCCATAGTGAGTGAAATGAAGTTGTCAAATCGGTTCTCGTAAGCTTGGTCTATATATATAGTTTAGAGGTTAGTCAATCCGTTGCATGCCAATTGATTTTAGAGCGGAAGTTTTCAAAAATCTATCATAGTTTTAGAATCAACTCTTGAGCGGCCTCACGGTCTAAGTCTCTGTCATGCATCCGTTTCTATGTGTGACATCTTGATAAAACCAAGTACTAATTAATTTGGCCTACATAGAGTAGAAGTTTTCACTTATTAACAGTTGATTTTATTATGATTAAGTTTCTTGTTCCGCCATATTCCGACTATCTGTAGTAAACTATACTAGTACTTTAACTATATAGAATGAAATCAGATAGATCACACGCTAGCTGTCTAACAAGAGTAAGAGTAGGAGTAACTTTCTAGAATGAAATCAGATAGTCCTGTTTCTTTGCTCGATCGATCGAGTACTGCATATATCCATTCTTCTAATAACACTATTGGTCGAGTATAAGAGCAAAAAGATTGTGGAGTCACTGGCGTATTAACGATACTAATACAGGATGGATTCGTAGTAATCTTGGCGTACATATTACTAATTTAGGGGTACATACAATATGCATCTCCAATTTTGTAAATTAACATATGGAAACTTAATAAATGCTATATATATCTAAGGGATATGGGGGCCTTTTACTGATAGAGGAGTGAGAGAACGAATCAGAACGTTCTTTTACTCACCAGTACAACATCTTGGCATCTCAATCGGAAAAAGTATATCAAATGTAGCTTACAAAGTTTGTAAACAAAAGTACAAAAACTCAATAATGCTAGGCGCTAGTGAGTAAAAGGGGCCCTTTGCCGATAAAGAGGATATACCGAATGAAGCAAACCTTCTTTTACACCGGTTAAAACATTTGGCGGTCCTGCGGCAGATTTTAGATTAATGCTAGGCACTAGTATCATTTTTTTATGTGTTAAAACGACAAATCTTTTTATAGATAGGGGGGATATAGATACTTTTGAAAAGCCACACTGAATCCAGCCTGTACGTAATGGAGTCACTATGACCACTTGTTCTACTGATGATGAAGATCATGACAATTAGTTGCCATCGTCTCTAGCTGCATTGGAGCTCACTGCATTAAGTCGTTGGGAAATTGCGTCTTTTTTGCAATAAGGAATATTTTTGTGAGCCTTAGGCAATTGGCTAAGTGGCCTTTCATAAAAACGTAAAAATGTGAAAAAAGGGTCATGCACTTATGCATATTACCCTAAGGAAATTTGTCGCAACTGAGCTTCATAATATGATAAAAATCATATAGAGACATCCAAAAGTCACGTTAAGTGACTAGAAAATAAGCTTTCAAATGTAAGAAGTTACCTCATTTTCATAGCAAAACACACTTCAATAAAATGCTTCAGTATTAGCAAGTGAATTTCGAATATTGCATGTCATATAATTAGTGTTTGGATTTTGTGGCTTTGAATTGTAGACTTTCAATGGTAGTTAATCCTTTGAAGATAAAGCCCACGCCTGCTGCAAAAAGCCCACCCAAGCCGTTAAGCAAACACACCTAGAAGTAGTAATAGGTGGGAGAAATACACGGATCATGCACGCCTCTTCTGCCGCTAGGCTGCATCTTGCCGTTAAGCCAAACTAGTTATATCCAAGAATGGTAACCAATGGGTGACTAGCAAAGCAGAAAGAAGGCAAAAGCTAGAGGAAAGAGATTGGTGCTAGGGACAAACAGAAAGAGGGAAAAAGTATTTGAAGAGTAGGAAAAGGAGGAAGAAAGAAAAAGAAGAGGGGAAGAGGGAGAGATAGGGCAGAAACCCTAGCCACTGGTGTGTACTAGGAGAGAAGGGGGAGGGTTAGAGAGAGAAGGGGATGCAAAAAGTGCACATTGTGCAAATAACCCATAAACATGGCGTAGGATTTAAGGGTAACGCACAAATTTGACCTCTTTGATACACTTTTTGATAGCCTAGTTAACGCATCGTATAACTTGAACAAGAGCAAATCTCCTATTAAAAAAAAAAAACACACATATTGGCAAAACGAAGATCTAGAAAATAGGTAAAGCTCAATCCACTCAAATCAAGGAATATTAAGCTCTAGGAAGATCTAACTACATTAATACATACCTAACAAAATTTCTAATCGATCTTATATAAATGAAAATAGGTTATGATTATTAATTCCTTAAATTCACCCTGCATCACTAATCTTAATTTGAGCCTCAACTTAACGTTTGAAAACATTACTTTAGAGTTTCGACCACCTATGGCAGTTGGCAAAGTTGGATTGGAGATCTACCTCTCATATAATTGGGCAGTTGGAAGAGAGAGGTTTTTCTTCAGCATTTTATTTCTTGTTATATATTGGTGACTGGTGCGAACAAGGTGGTGGGTGCTTTCTTGAACCTCCTTGGAATCTCCTGATTTGTCTAAAGACTCTAAACTATTACTATCTCTGCATAAAGGTATATTTAGTTGATCGTTTCCCCGAAGTGGATAGCTTTCATCAACTCCAATAATTTGAACTGACAAGACCCTGTCCATATATAGAAATTAGAGCCATTTTTTCCCCTTTTATTTATTAGAAATTAGAGCCGAGTATCAGTACAAAACAAGCCAGTATCATTAATTAAGTCCGATAATTGGTTTAAAATAAGAAGATCCGAAGATATGGGAAGAATCTTGCCACTCATCCAAGTTGAGCAACACATAATGTTACCAATATTTTAATTCCAAATTAACCCTTATCTGAAATGTCACCACCACCACCACTGCAACCAAATTTCATTGGAACTCCAACAATATAATGGGCCAATTTGAGATTCTTCCTTCTCCTTGTAATGTCACATGCTCTGTAGTTCCAATTAATCTTTGTATTTAATGTTCGAAATATAATGGACAATCTTACTGGATTAGTACGGAGGAAATTAAGCAATACCACAACATGCATGATTGCCTTTCCAAGGATGTGCAATTTCTCTATAATTGATTCTTGCATTGAAACATAAAAAATGACCTCTCACAATATTTATAATTCCATCTCATATTTAATTTGGTCAATTAAACAGACCTAAAGGGTAATGGCGTAGGAACCATCCATACATAGTTTTAGTACTACTAAACAATGTACTATTTTTGGTCAATTCGTGCCAAATCAAAGAACTCGCACTCGGCTACTATTATTGCCACATTGCTTTGGATGATTACGCTTTTTGGAAATCCCACTTTTTGGCTTAGGATGGTGGTACTCTAGTCATGGAAGAGCGATTTGACATTTGCTAAGGCCTTGCTCTTTGTTAGGTGCCAGGAATTCGGGCTTTTAGTACCTCTAGGTATGAGAATCAAAGAGGGGCCGTGGCAAGCGTAGGCCTCTAGGTTCGAATTCTTGAACAATCAAGACTTAAGGCGTGCTAAAGACCCAATTGGCATATAAAATGGGCCGTTCACGTCTTGAGTTATAGAAAAGATTTAAATAGAGAATAAAGTAAAACAAAATTTTCGGGAACAATTAGCAACAAATACACTCTCCTTTATGCTAGTATTTGCTTTCCCTCCCTTTTTCTTTGCTCATGTTTATGTTGTTAGTTTGACACATAAATGGTCTTAAACTTTCTTTGCAAGGGGGCATTTCATCAAAAAGTTGCCGGTCTTCCACAAGAAAATCACTTCAGGAAGAGATCATTGTCCATTTTATAGGGGTTGTTATATCATCATAATTTTGTGTAAACTCAAGTGTGCCATGGACTCATTACCCAAATTTCAACATTTTCGAAATGAACATGTAATCTCTATTTCGAATTGTCTTTGTTGCTTTATACAACCATCTATCCTCTCCTTTGTGTTCCTAAATGAATTCTAAAAAAGAAGAGAATAAAACAATTCTGACAAAAGGAGAAATTCGACTAGGTAGAAAGCGTCCAACTTTAACAAAAGTGAGTTATTAAATAGTTGAAACTACTTAATTTTCAATTAGGGGTACAAATAGGATCATGATTACTATAAGACCAATATGAAATTAATTCACCCATGTTCTACCATATAAGTCTGATAAGAACTGTTAAAGAAAAAGGGTCCTATGTACCCCCTTTTTTTTTTTTGAACGAGAAACATAAGGGTAATTTCACTCACCCAAACACCTAGGCAATTGCTGGACTAGGTGAATCTATGTACCCATTGGATCCTTGCCTTTCACCCTTGCTTTGCCGAATTGTACAATTCTTCCAACATGCATGGAGATGGAAATGTAAATTCTCTCTTCTTCTTCTTTTTTTGGCCAATATGGAAATGTAAATTCATGATTTACTACAACAATGGAATAAAGCTATTAAATTTTACTCAATGTGTTCTCTTGAACCACCAGTTCAAATCATTCGCTAGTTACGATTTAGGGCTAAATTGTGTAAGTAAGGGTTTAAAGATTTCCTTGTCTCCAATTTAAGAGAAGTGAGATACGCCTTTGGGTTCTGAGCAAGATATCAGACCAATTGAATTCTTTCACACTTTTGAGTACTTATTTTGAAGACAAGGGGAAGAAAAAGGAAAGAAAATGGTTGTACTCCCTCCGTTCTATTTTGATGGTTCATCTTTTTTTTGGACATTCTAAAATGAGTGTCCAATTTAAAAAGTCAACACAAAGAAGCTTGAACGAAACATTTTATCCTTTCTTATTTTAAATTTCGTAAATGCCCACCTATTTTTGTCTCCAATTGGTTGGCACCCATTTTAGGAAAAGATTCCCAGTCAAATTCAATTTACTTGACTAGAGGGGGCTATCAATAAGAAATGGCGCCAAAACTTTACTTTTCCTTGTGATTTGTGTGGGGGGAATTGCTCAAACAATTTAAAGATCAACACAAGAGAAATAAAAACTACATATGGGTAAAATAGAAAATTTAAAAATCTGTCAAGGTAATGATTAAACTTTCTCTAAAATAGTTGAATTCCCGAAAAGAGACTCTCAAATAAGAACGGAAGGAGTAATAAATTAGTCATCGAGATTCATTTCTGTGGTACTCAGACGAAAATTGAACTTTTGAGAAGTGTCTTTTAATTAATGTTCAATTTCCGGAATCAAATAAATGAAGAAAATAAATTTCTTTTGTTTCATTTTCTTTTCTAGTTTTCTATCCTCCACGGTTCATAAGGGAAAATTTCTGTCATATCCCTTTGACTTTAAGTGAAATTTCAATTTGGTCCTTCATGTTTCAATTTGGATAAACATATACTTTCATTTTTAAATAGGTTTCAATGTCAACCATTGGTTAGATGGCATTAGGTTTTTTGAAGATTAATTTTTAGGGGCATAATCGCTCTTTCCCCTCCAAAGGTGGTCATAGGTGTGTGTATTGGCCATGTCCACCATATCCAACAACCATTTCGAAAAACAGGTTCCATAAACCATAGTAATAGCACAGTATCCAGATATTACACAGGGGCCGCACCATATTGCATCGAAAGGGTGCCAATTAGTTGCAACAAAACAGGTCCTATAACAGATTCCTAAACCTGCCTCTACTTTTCTAAACCTATTTCCATACTAAACCTGCATAGTAGTATCCCATTTTAACCTGCCTCCACCTTCTTCCACCACTTCCATCTTCCACCTTCAAGCCCACTTTAGTTTTTCCTTCACCAGACAGAAGAGGAGCACTAGCACATCATCCAAGACATCCCCAAACCCACCACGTATAGCTTCTTCCTTGCCTTGTAGCTTGCCACCTTCTTCTCCAATAATGTCATCTTCCTCAGCAATCCGGGTATCAACGGCCTTGATCTCTCACACATGGAAGGGTCAAACCGATGAAAAATTAAAACCGACAAGACCCAGACCAATTTCCTATATTACCAAGAGAAAGTAACTATGTCAAATCCATTCAAAAGTTCCATTGTATCAAAGAAATCATGAACACAGGTGGAGAAACTCATATATACCCCATATTTCGTGTAGTGGAGAAACCTCCTACCTTGATTTGTGGGCGTCCAAGAGGTGGTGAGGCAAGCAGGGATGCCACAATCATAGAGCCTAATGTCAAATTTTGATGGCTTTCTGACTGGTTTTGGGACGACATTGTAAGGGAAATAAGAGATGAGATGTTGGTGAAAGAACAATTTTGCCCCTAAAAATTGTCCGTCGAAAAACTTAACGCCATCTAACCAATGGTTGACATTGAAATCAATTCGAAAATAGAAGAATATGTTTGTCCAAATTGAAACGTGAAGGACTAAATTGAAATTTTGCTTAAAGTCGAAAGGATATAACAGAAATTAGTAGATCCATTTCTTTGTTGGAGATCATTGCTCTAACTCCATTTATACAATGCTATCATGTGTTCATTTAACATGAATGTTTTGCTTATCTCCTACACACAAGGAAAAAAGTAATGAACCTTGCAAACATTCAATAGATTCTTTTCAATAACGCCTTTCATCAACATGTTAGAATACTTGCAAACATTCAATAGATCTTTTTCGATTTACGCCTTTCATCAACATGTTAGAATAAAAATTTGGGTTCACCACTCCAATATCACGACATCATCTTACACACATTTAGCACACTTTCAAATTTGACAAGTTTTTAAATCAAGTTTAAAAAGCTACTTGTCCATCAGTTTTGTAACACCCTAATTTCCGATAGCATTAATTAGACAATTTTTAAAAATGATTAAGTTACTTAGCACAATTTCAGTATTTTTCAGTATTTTAAACATGATAATCCAAATAATAGAGCATAGTACAATTACAGGCCCAACTAAAAGTACTTAAGTTCAAAATACGACTACAACAAAATTTCAAAATAAAGATTATCAGAGCGAGATATAAGGGCATAAGCATAGATTACAGGTCCAATTGAAAGTACTTAAGTTCAAAATACGACTACAACAAAATTTCAAAGGGAATATGATCAAAGCGATATAAGGGCATGAGCATAGTACAATTACAATCTCTGAGTCCTCCTGTTCAACCACTACTCCTTTTTGCGGATACTGCTCATTTGCTCATTCATGAATACCTGATATCAAATGTCAAGGCCAGAAGTAGCACCACGATTATAGTTAGTACATAATCTCCTGTCTTACTAACCCATACAACATATAGTAACATATGCAACATTCATAACAATAAAAGAATATAATGTCATAAGTTTTCTTTACTACTCTCTCCATCCCAATTTAATGGTCCTTCGTTCTATTCTAACCGGATAAAAAAATGAGTTATATATTTAAATCGGTAATTAGCTATATATCTAATGTGGATCTTGTTTGATATATCTTAATTAGTTATATAATACAATGTTTTAAAAATCACATAAAATATTATAAATTACAAGATATAATCAATTAAAAAATGGCACGAACTCCCAAAAAGACTATTAAATTGGGACGGAGGGAGTAGTAATTATCTTATGTGATTTTTGAGTTCCCTCTTTGAGACTGCATTTCTCCCTTTAACACTAACTATGACCACTCCATGATAATACTCTTCTCTTGGTTGCCCTGCACTGGAGTTCTAGGTGAATACACCCAATTTATCCATTTAACTTGGATTCACCGATGACCATAGCAAGAGGTAAAGGCCTGCCAAATTTAATCATGTTGTGTCATACTTTGGGTTCTGTCAATCTCTCTGCTTAAAGTCCTATCGATTGTCGTTCTCCTTATAATCCGTTAGGCTGCTCTAAACAACGCTGGGTTTCCTCAGGCTGGCCTTCTCCTAAGGGTCTTGGTAGGTCACCCATAACCTATTGTCAATGTTCATTTTTATTCAAGTTGTCCTATAAACGTTTACTTTGATTTTCCCTAATCAAATAATCCATCTAGTGCATCTATTTTCGATGATATGGGTTTCATTTACGGTATTCTAAGTTTGTTGGTCTAGATTTAGGAATTTTGAGGTTTGATTGGTTGTAATTTGGAGATGTAGGGGTGTGATTTAGAATTTTAAGGTGCAATTGGTATCTAAATCGTGTGAAGTTGGGTAGTTCTGAAGTTTAGGGTTAAGTTAGGGTTGCTCCGGCGAGATTTCCAGCGACTTTAGGGTTCTAACTAGGTACTTTCTGGTGAAATGAAACCAAAATACAATTAATTAAATTTAGAAATAAATATATTAGACAAACTTGGAATACAAGGAAAAAAAGCTCTTGCTTGCGATCTAGCATGAGTCGTTGAATAGGCTACCCCAAACGTAGAGCTAGGTTGGTAGTAGCACAATTATTCGGAAGTCCGAGGTTGAATTCACAGGAAGGTCAATATAGCTAGGCGAGAGGCTTGTTTTACATAGAGCTTTGGCATTTAGGATGGCCAACCTTTGAATTGATTTGGGTTCTCTCTCTACCCTACTTTAACTGGAAAATGAAGTTGGATATGAAATTTAAAGGAGGCAAGGTCTAGGAAGTTTAATCCACCCATAACTTAGCCCGTTTAATGTTTCTCATCGATAACTCAAGTGAGAGTCAAAGTCATTTGCTCTCACTCAAAGATTTAGCCATGAAAAGCAAACGAAAAGAAACTCATTTAGACATTTTATCAAACACTAAGAGTGTCATGGTTTCAAGCATTGTGTGTGCCAAAGAGATTTATCTACACATAAACAACCCTCACTTTAGATTGAAGATTAGAGTGTTCTATCCGTTCTCAAACCAATATTAGCACAAAATATGAGAGAAACCATTAAACTACCCAAGTCATGAGGTAGAAATCACCATGACCTAGCCTTAGTGACTACTCACCCCATGGAGGGTGAAAACATCAATAAAAGAGAAGAGGAAGAGAGATTGAGTAAAAGAGAAGACGAAGGTAGAGAGAAAGTAAAATGAATTCCAAGACGGTAAGGCAGGTACCAGTAGTTGCTCTACTTCCTTTGCTTCTGATCGATAGGTACCAGTACCTATAATAAGGCTAGTACCGATACCACCTGGGCTTTCACAGACCTTTTTTTGCTTCTTCTTCCCGTGGCCTTTTGACGTCCCAAGCACTCTCCGATACTTCTTTTCATGACTCTTAGGACTCGGTAGTGGAATGCCATGTGACCTTGAGGACTCACACACATACACTCGGGAGCTATTTATGGCGTTCAAACGCACCTTACTTCTACGATTAACCTGTATATGCCAAAAAATATAACCTTCACGAAATATCAACCAAATCAAACAAGTTGTGCGCATGTGTGACAAAATGAGAGAGATAAGCCCCAATTATTTACACTATTAAGGGTTTATCACACCCCTCAACTTTGCTAGTTCCGAGCAAACTAAGATAACAAAACTATGAGCTCCACAATTCAAGATATGTAAAATATGCTCAACATCAAAAAACTAGGCAAGAGACACAACTATCCCTTCGAATTCAATCAAATACAATCTCCACGCACATACATGTTATATAAACTAGGTTGAACAAACTATGCCAAATCAAAATAGTCAAGCTCAAATGCACCTCAACGAGTTTCAATTCCAAAATTCTCATCGCGGATGCGCTCCAAATTGAAATTCACACAATGAGGCAAAAAAACACATCTCATGACAAGCGCTAACGAGTATTGCGATAACAAGAGAGAAAAGTTACACATGCTATCAAAAGAGCGCTTTGAAACGACATAAAAAACTAATTATTGACAAGTATGGAAAGACCAGAAATATCACAACTTAAGCAAAAATAGATATTGACCATGTGCATCAAATGGAGTTAACAAGCTTACAAAATGTGTAGTGGTCATATGCTAGCACGGTCCATCTATACCCTTGGCCACTACCAACCCTAAACTACCCAAGGCATGGCCACATGCACCAGTCAATCACCAAACAAAGTTACAAAGAAGAAATAAAGGAAAACTACTAGTTAGGCGCTATTAGAACTACTACCACCAACTCTACCACACCTAGTCACCATCCTAATCCAAAATATGCTTACTCAGATGTCTCACCAATCCTCTTAACATAATAATACTCTCTTTCAAATCCGCTTTTGCTCTTTGTAATATTGCGTTGAATCTTTTCACAGAGAAATTGAGAACGGAGGTGAGATTTGTAATGAGAGACAAAGAAGCCAAATTTGAGGGTTTTGGAGAGGGAGATGAAAATTGGGCTTTTAGGTTTATATAGTGGGAGGAGAGAGAGTGTGTGTGTGTTAAGCACAAAAAATTTCAAGATGGTACCGGTACATGGGTTATGGGTGGTACCGATAGCAAACTCTTGCAATCTACTTCTGATCAACTGGTACCACTACCTTCTAGGCAGATTTCATACATTTTTTTCTCCACCACTGTTTTGACCTCCGGTCACTTCTAGCACATTCACCCTTCCCCCCCCTTTAACATCCTTGAATCATTGAAATACATTCGATTTCCTAAGTTTGATTAATAAACAAGATTTGGACTACGGTTCCAAACAAGGACAAAGGAGACTCATATGTGGTCTCATTATTCAAAAATGCCTTGTATCATTTTCTACGTACGCCAACAACTCTAATATGATGCAGGAAAGATATTTACATTACTCAAGCATGGACAAAAAGGTATTATTTGCGCAATTGAGGGAAATGAGAACAAAAAACTTGGGATGTTGCAATTTTGAATCTTGACTCTAAATGGTGCACAACCTTGAGATCAACTTGTTCATCAAAGTTCATATATTCAAACACACAACCAAAATTCAACACGGTGCATGTCTCTTTGCCATTATGCGAACAATGGAGCATATCTAAAGTATATACCATACAAAATCACTACTTACAAGGAAAGATTACACACAAAAATTGTGTGCAAAATTGAAAACGTAAACTACCAAAAGGGTGAAATGTATAATCAACCCCCTAACTTGAAATGTGCAGTGTTTTCAATGCACAAGGCATAAAAGTAAGGATAAGAAAGAACAAAAATATCAGAAGGGTGGAATGTCAACCACCCTATACCTCTATCAAGTTTGAGGATTTTACATCATCTTACTCCTTTCGTCATCGGTAGAGCTTCCAAGGTTCACTCCTTTGGAATCATGTAGGGACCACAACTCCAAACATAGGGCCATTGTCGAGACTTTTTTGGTCTTATAACCGAAACTCATAATTGCACCCATGCTGGTGTGATAGCACGATCACCTTACAAAAACTTAGATACCAATTACCCACTCGGAGAAAATAATTAAGTACCAACTTGCTCAATATTACCTCTACAATAGGCTCCAATGGATTTAATACAATAAGTTTCACATTCCTTTTTCTCTTTCTTTTTGATAACCGAGGAACAGCCCTACAGTCGAGCCACAATTGGACCCGACTGCGCAACCCAAACCTTAGGAGGAACTAGCGCGGCCACACCAGTCACGGCCCCCCACACTTACTATCAAGGTACTCACCCGATGGGGAATTGAATCCCTGACCAAGATGAGTACTCTCAAAGTCAGTTATTCGCCATTACCATTGAGGCAACCCCTGGGTGTGTGTCACCTTCCTTATTCCATGCCTATTTGTCGTAATGACAACAGTGCTATTTGGGTTGCTGCCCACAATTTTGCTTCTTATGAGCACAAAAAAAAAAAATAAGATTGATTGCATATCATTCACCATCATCTTCAATTGTGCAAATATTGATCTGTTGTATGTTTATTACCGTTGGCTAAGCTAACTTCTTTTTGTAGACTCACATTGTTGCTCTCTTTCATTTCCTTGGCAAGCCCTCGATGTTCTCTGCACGCGCAACTGAGTTTGAGTGAGAAAGTGGCTGCATTGTTGTTAGTATAGCCGCACTTGTTATTTCTCTTGCAATGTTTTAAAAATCAAACTGGACCGTCCGGTTGAACGGTTCTTGCACCCAGAAACCATCTTCTTTTGAAAACTGGCTTCTATGGTAATAACCATTCCAACCTAGCGGTTTAAATCGGGAAAATCAACACATGATTAGTCGACCCAGAATGAGAATTTTGAACAACTTAGCCAATTAAGGGCCAGTGCATTCACGCTAAAGTTGGGCACTTGATGTACTAGGCACACTTTTTTTCCCATAGTGCCCAAGCACAAGTCTATCGATGTGGGACCCGAGATTTATTTTTCCAAGCTTTCTATGTATCTGTATTTATACATGTTCATTTTAATTATCGATATGTTTTTAACATATTTATACCATCACGGCTCAATTCTAGTTCGACCGTGGTTGAACTAGTGACCCATCCACCCAATCTTTTTTCCGGTTCGTTCACTAGTACGATTTTCGCAACATTGTTCTCTTGTTCTATGATCACAATTAATTTAGAACACTTCTTCCTAAAAATAATTGAAAATCACAACAGTTGTTAGTTGAGATATTGAGCCAACTTCACTAGCATTGTTGCTATTAAAAGGGCTAAAATGTGAAGTCACTTTTGAGAGTTTATGGCTTATGAACTAAGGTGTGCTAGTTTAGTATATTTGGCTAAAATGCACCTTACTATCATCCAAGTTTCAAAAAATCCAACCTCAATTCTTTGCGAGGAGAAAACTCAAACATCATCATTTTAGCCCCATTTCCATTAAATTGGTGTGTGAATTCAATTACAAATTCAATGTGCTCATGTGTGTGTATGCGAGTGAGTGGTATATAGCATGACCTTAATGGACCGGACATCGCTATGACAACCCTTGTTGACCAAGAAAGAACAATTGCTTCTAGTACCCCTAAGGAGGCAAGATAAAGAAGTTGATTAGCAATATTAGATTGAATCCACATAAAATTCAAAAGAGAGAACTTGTCTGAAATCTTATGAAGCACCAACACCTTGACCTCGCCGTATCATGACATGGGGACATGTGTCCGATATCACGTGGCATGTCTAATAATTTAATTTAATTTTTTGAGGGGGACACAGGTTGACATGTATGGGACACCATGGGGACACAAATGATGACATTTAACGTAATACATGATTATTAGATGTCGTATGTTTGATATGGCATTGGTGATTGTTTCACTGGCACTTTGCTATGGTAAAGACCTTCAAGGACGGGTCAAGATCGTGACAAGTTTACACACTATTTTTTTTTCTTTGATTTTCAATCTTTTTGGCAGAATAGGTACCAGTAAGTTGAAATAATAGAATTGTTTGCCGTTCCCCTCAAGCCTTTTTGTGGTAAGCTCTCTCAAGTGTACGCTTATGTTTAAAGGTACCCGCGAGAAATTAGCAAAAAATATGACAGGGAAGTACTTATTTTGAGCAGTTTTTAATTAAACCGTTCATCAAATCTAAGCTAAAAGTTGCTCAGATAAAGCCCTTCCCAATCTTTTTTTTTTGCTGATTTCTCGCAGGTACCCTTAAAATCACGTTCTGATCACATTGAGCGGCTCAAGTCATTAAAATTTGATCGGGAACTATGAGGTATTTTTTTAAGTGTCTAATTAGTTGTCTCCAAAACCACCCCGATATTATATTAATAATTAATTAATTAAATATATACGTGGCATGTCCCGCGCAGTGTCCGTATCCCTATTTTTTTAAAATTGTCGTGTCCATATCCATGCATCGTAGCAGAAATCATAAACATAAGCATACACTTGAGACAGCTTACCACAAAAGGGCTTGAGGGGAACAGTAAACAACTCTATTGTTTTAACATACTGGTACCTATTCTGCCAAAAAGATTGAAAACAAAAGAAAAAAAATTGTGCGTAAACTTGTCACGACCTTGACCCGTCCATGAAGGTCTTAGCCATAGCAAAGTGCCAGTGAAACCATCACCAATGCCATATCAAACATACATCTAATAATCATATGATTTAAAGGGACAAGTGCTAATTTAACAATATCTTACCCTTGCAGTAATAAGTCTGTAACCTTAAATTACACCCCAGAGCTATGCTTAATCACAAGGTTTAACAAGTCACTTACAAGTATAACAGAGTTTAACAAATAACTCAAAAGCACAACTAACATCCACAGGATGTCCACAAGATACGAGCCACATCATCTTAGTTCTCATTTCCTAAAAGGTGGAAAATTTCAAAAGCTGAAGCTTGTATGAATGATTAATATGCAATTCACATGTTTTCCATGGACAATGATAAAACCATTTGAAAATGAGTCTCTTTTCATAGCAACATAGCATAGTAATGCATATCCTCATATTCATTTCATGGCTACCCGGCGTCCCCGGTAGCGGATAAGTTAAAAGGTCTTTACGTTATCCTATATCATAGTTATATCTTGCTAGCCTTTTAGCACGTGTCCCGTTGCAAGCTGGGATGTGTGAGGATGCCATTAATAGATAGAAAACATATCCACCTCTCATTGATATTCCATGGAGTTCATATCTTAGCATAAAATATCACCAAAGCGATAAATTTGTGATTGGGTATTAGATCACTTAACTCTATTCCAAGCTTCCACACCAATTCCCTATATAAAATAAGCATCATGAACACATATTAGATACAATTCGAGATACTCTAATCGTATCGTCAAGATATGAAGTTAGGTAACTAGCCTTGGAAAAACAGTTGCAGAATTTGTGACTTCGCCATCTTTTAATCAAAAACTGCTTTTGCTCGGGAATAATTAAGTCACAAATTTTACATATTTTGAAAGGTCTATTATGTGTCGAGTTTCAAAATCAAGAAACGGTTCGCATTTTCATCACTGGAGTTAAAAGATACGGCCGTTTCCCCAACATGTGTCGGTGCTGACTACATAATGACGAATTTGAGTACTGCTTGGTTACTGAGTACTGCTTGGTTATGAATTTCTACAGAAATCAATACTTCTAGTTAAGCTCTGAAATTTTTACCATGTATGGAAGACACATAAAGGAAGTCCCAGTAAAAATCTCATAAATTTCGAAGTTTTAGAAGTACCTCGATAAAAATCCCTAAAATCAATCAAATGCAGGATTTCCAATTCTGCACAATTTCTTGTTAGTTGAGATATTGAGGTACTTCACTTGCATTGTTACTATTAAAAGGGTTAAAATGTGAGGTCACTTTTGAGAGTTTGTGGCTCACTAAGGTGTGCTAGTTTAGTAATGCATTTCTGGGTGAATTGCACCTTAATATCATCCAAATTTCAAAAAACCAAACCTCAATTCTTTGCGAAGAGAAAACACAAACATCATCATTTTAGCCCCGTCTCCATTAAATTGGTGTGAATTCAATTACAAATTCAGCGTGCCCATGTGTGCATGCAAGTGAGTGGTAAATAGCATGACCTTAATGGATCAGACATCGCTATGCCCAACCTTGTCGACCAAGAAAGAACAATTGCTTCTAGTACCTCTAAGGAGGCAAGATAAAGAAGTCAATTAGCAATATTAGATCGAACCAACATAAAATTCAAAAGAGAGAACTTGTCTGAAATCTTATGAAGCACTAAGACCTCTAGACGTCGAGGTGTCGCCGTATTTGGACATGGGGACATGCATGGGAAATGTGTCTGACACCACGTGGCATGTCCAATAATTTAATTTAATTTAATTTTTGGAGGGGGACACGGATGGGGACACGGGTTGACATGTATGGGACACCTTGGGGACACAAATGATGACATTTAACTTAACACATGATGTTTTTTCTCAAATATAAACTATCAAATCAATCATTAAGAATTTCATAATGAATCACTCAATGAGATTGGCTATTTTCTAAAAATCATTAAGAATTTCATAATGAATCGCTCGATGAGATTGGGTATTTTCCAAAATTTTAAAAATATAATGTTATGTATTAATATATGATATAAATAAATAATTAATTAAATATACACGTAGCGTGTCCTGCATCATGTCCGTATCCGCATTTTTTTAGAATTCTCATGTCTATGTATGTGTCTGTGTCCGTGCATCATAGCTGAAATCATAAACATAAGCATACGCCTGAGAGAGCTTACCACAAAAAGGCTTGAGGGGAACAGCAAACAACTGTATTGTTTCAATGTATTGGTAGCTATTTTGCCAAAAACAAAAAAAATCGAACACCAAAGAAAAAAAACAGTGTTTAAACTTGTCACGAAGGTCTTAGCCATAGCAAAGTGCCAATAAAACCATCACAAATGCCATATCAAACATACGACATCTAATAATCATATGATGGACAATAGTGCTTAGTCAACGGAAGCATACTTTTATGTAGTCTAATTTAACAATATCTTTCCCTTGCAATAGGTCTATAACCTTAAATTACACCCCAGAGCTGTGCTTAATCACAAGGTTTAACAAGTCACTTACAAGTATAACAAAGTTTAACAAATAACTCAAAAGCACAACTAATATCCATAGGATGTCCACAAGATAAGAGCCACATCATCTTAGTTCTCACTTCCTAAAAGGTGGAAAATTTCATAAGCCGAAGCTCGTATGAATGATTAATACGCAATTCACATGATTTCCATGGACAATGATAAAACCATTTGAAAATGAGTCTTTTCTCATAGAAACATAGTATAGTAATGCACATCCTCATTCATTTCATGGCTACCAGGCGTCCCCGTAGTGGATAAGTTAAGACGTATTTACGTTATCCCACATCATAGTCATATCTTGCTAGGATTTTAGCACGTGTCCCCTAGCAAGCTGGGACGTGTGAGGATGCCATTAATAGATAGAAAACATGCCCACCTCTCATTGATATTCCATGGAGTTCATATCTCAACATAAAATATCACCAAAGCAATAAACTTGTACAAAAACATGTGATTTGGGTCTTAGATCACTCGCCTCTATTTGAAGCTTTCACACAAATTCCCTATATACAATAAGCATCGTGAACACATATTAGATACAATTCGAGATACTCTAATCGTATCCTAGTGCCCTAATGTCCTAAGTACTACTTAAAAGATTTTGGGGTCAAGATATGAAGTTGGGTAACTAGCCTCGGAAAAACAGTTGTAGAATTTATGACTTCGCCAACTTTAAATCAAAAACTACTTTTGCTCAGGAATAATTAAGTCACAAACTTTACATATTTTGAAAGGTCTATTATGTGTCTAGTTTCAAAATCAGGAAACGGTTCGCATTTTCATCACTCGAGTTAAAAGATAAGGCCGTCTCCCCAACATGTGTCGGTGCTGACTGCATAGTAATGAATTTGAGTATTGTTCGGTTACAAATTTCTACAGACCTCAATAATTCAAGTTAAGCTATGATACCATGTATGGAAGACACAAAGGAAATCTCAGTAAAAATCTCATAAATTTCGGAGTTTTAGAAGTACCTCAACAAAAATCCCTAAAATCATATGAATCCTGCAATTCTGCATAATTTCTAAACCAAGCAATCCTTGTGAAATTCATATGAATCCTCAAGAGTTCGTCATGAAGTCTCCCAACACTCAATGAACTCTCATGGCCTCTAAACTCTACACCCTTTGTTAGGATCAAATTGAACATGGAAACTATGAAATTCAGGACAAGGACTCATGTGCTTTACCTTCTAAGGCTTCAATCTCTTTTAGGAAAGGATAAGGACTCATGTGCTTAACCTTCTAGGGCCTCAATCTCTTTTAGGAAAGGTTTTTCCCAATCTCTTTCTTCTTCTTCTTCTTCTTCTTCTCTCTCTCTCTCTCTCTCTCTCTCTCTCTCTCTCTCTCTCTCTCTCCCTCCCATAAATAGTTAGAACGATAAGAACAAAGGTATGAATAACACATAGAGGGATCCTCTTATTTAATCAGGCCTTAAGAAAAATTATCACGTGTAGTGCTCCCATGTGCTCCTAAGCCTTCTAGCAAATAAAATTCAGTCTAAAGCCCACCCAATTAGCTAGAACTCGACACATACACCAATTATAGAATAATTGAGGAGCTGGGATATTACAAAACTCTCTTAAATATCTACCTCCTACCCATTGGGCAAATACAAACCTCCAAAATATCTTCTCAAACTAGTCCTCTCGTCCGAAAGGCATTTTAGAAAATAAGATGCAAAAGACATAACAATCTCACATAGTAAAAGGCCAATGGTAAATTGCTTTCACTTTTGTCCATGTTTAGCAACATTTCAAATGAAAAGCTTCTAAGCGTACGTAGTGTACATAGTGGGCTTGTGGAACCATGATTGTACTCTCTTTCATGCCAACATGTATGAGTTTCTCTATTGAGTAAATGGGATTCTTGGTATTTAGCACTAGTTTTTCTATAACTTGAAGGCAAGCCATTTCTCTAACTAAATGGACTAAATGGAATTTTTAGGAGAAACGTACTGTCTTTTGCCATTATGGTGAAGACAAAAAATTTAAGGGATACTACCCCTTAGTTAAGTACAAACTCCATTGAAAGGTATAAATTATGTTGGTTGTATTAAGGAGCTTGAGTAGTGGGTCAATAAGAACATTTTTATGATGCGTGGCTATAGATAACTTACAAAGTGCCTCTTACACAAAAAGGTCATCATCGTGGTCTCATTATTGCTCATCAGGTGATGTGTTTGTTAAAACATATGGCCTGTTGAGGCTGGGCTTCCCTAAGCAGTCTAGGATGTATGGTGGAGTCTAATATTATCATTGTTATAGTAACAAGTATCATTTGCATGTCTTACTCAAAACAAAACTCCATTGAAAGGGAAGAATCCTGGTTTGATTGAAGGTGCTTTAGTGGTAGGAAAATGAGGAGAAGTGCCCAATGAAATTATAGATTACTTGCAAGTGCAGCTCACACAACTTGCATCAAAGGATCACATTACTATTCCCATGTGAAATGTTTGTTAACACTAGGTACATCGCGACGTGCAAGGCATGTTCATGCCTGTTGAATTGAACAATGTTAAATATTTTTTAAAATGTAGGCTGCAGAAGTTTGATGAACTACAATACATAAACTGGCTTTGATTTGGGAATGCTGTTTAATGCTTTTGCTATCCTTTACATCTCTATAACTGATATTTCTGCATTTCTGTGGCTGTATTCATACACTGCTATTGATGGATTACTGTCAATGGTTGAAGCTTTAAAATTGCTCTCTTATGGATGCATTCAATTCTTATGGTAAATACATAATTTCTCATTATTCAAACTAACCAATCCTCAATCTAGGAGTCCCATTTTTTCTTCTCCAATGGTCATGCCAAAACTCCACTCTAGTTGGTTTTTCTCATTGTGCAAACATAAGCATTTCACAAACTATTTAAGGGAAATAAGCAAATCACATTTCGAACATTACAATTTTACTTTTACGCAATCAGGTCATTTGAATTCCCAACTAAATATGTTCTGATGACCAAATTGAAACTTCCAAAGAAAGTTTATCTCATGCACAAACACAATCAGAATTTCGCATCCCATTTACCGTTTCCTCACTCCATGTGTAGCTTTTAATAGTATATACAATTAGCAAGTAAAGAAGCAGAGGGTTTTACTTTTACCTACTGGCATCAGTAGGTATGCCCGAAATGTTGCGATTGATGAGAATCACCAACAGAGAGATGCCGCCCACGTAGATTGGCAAGCTCCACACAGCGTCGTCATTTCTTGATACCAAGTCAGCCACCCATTCCCTTCTCAACTTAGGTCCTCTGTAAAAGCTAAACGTTATATCTCAATGCTATCATAAGGCACTGAAGGTAAAGCTCTTAAGCTCCAAATAGCTGCTGGTACAGAATGCCAACACAGAAATTTCAGCGACCCTTTCCATACCACAAGCCGAAACGCTAACACTAACTCGAGATAAACAAAATTTCACCAGTTGCTAACTATTCTTTACTAAGACCTCATAAGGGTATACTCCTGCGTATTATCCCATGGAAGATATTCGGGAAATATTCAGTGGCGTAGCCAGGAATTCCACTTGGTGGGGGCATCAAACCAGATGTTCAGACCAACTTATGCGCACATTGACTAATTTCAGAGCCATTAAATTAACTGTCAAACAAACCTCAAGGGGGGTTGACCTTATAGTCAAGACTTGAGACTTGGTAGTTTACTCCTTCCTAAGGTCTCAGGTTCGAAACCTTAGGTTTTATTAACTCCTTTGGAGCAAGGCCATACAGTGCTCTAACGTTAATTGAGACTCTTACAAATGGACGGTGGAATTGGTCCTCTAGAATTAAACAAGATGCGCAAAAATTGACCTAGACACTTAAGTTACAGTGGGGGCCCGTGCCCCCACTGGTCCTATGTTGTCTCCGCCACTAGGAAATAAGGAATACAAATACGAAGACACAATCTGTACAAGGTTAGGAAGGAAGCAAGAATGTGAAGCCATGAAACTTAGCGTGGAAACCTATAACTTAATGCAACAGCAATAACTAAATTGCTGTTTCTGCTTGTAATATAGTTCTGAACACGTTCTATGAAGAATGCCATAAGCCTTACATAACACAGATTGCTTTCACGAGCTTTATACAAGATCAACGAATTAGCTTATTAGTTTTACCCTCAGACACGGCTCCGTTTTCTAGAACATCACCGGAGATGATAACGGTGAGATCCAAAGGACAAGAGAGAACTTGTCTGTGCGGTTTCAAATGAAAGAACTTGGAGAACTGAAGCACTTTCTTGGCCTAGAGGTTGAAAGATGCAAGGAAGGTCTATTCCTCTGCCAGTAGAAGTATGCTAGAGATCTACTAAAGAGATGCGGGATGCTCGAATGTAAGCCAATTTCTACTCCGATTGAGGCAAATGCCAGGGTGTATTCAGAAGAAGGAAAACACTAGGAGGATGCTACTATGTATCGATAGCCCGGTCTTTGATAAAGTTGCACGATTGAAGCGGAAAGCAGGAAATCCCCTAGATCTGATTGAACTAATAGAACCAAGGGCCTATCGCTTTGATTCAAAAGTTGCTGATTCATGTGCAGCTGAAGTCTCTAGCATCCTTTTGCTCAAGAAGGACTCAACCTCAATCAAGTCAGAAAAGGGAAGGAATGCGCATAGAGAAAGAGGGTAGAAAGACGATAACCAGCTAGTCCTTTTCCGGCTGCTCTTGCTGAAATCATTACTCTTCATTCTCCCGTGCTCTAGCAATTGCACTCCCTAGACCACTACCATGTAGTTAGGTAGGGACAATCAATCCGTAGTATTGGAGGGAGAAAGAATGAATAACTACCCCAAAAAGGGGAAAAAGAAGAATGGCCTCACTGAGGATTCTTCTTCTTTTTTCTTTCTTTCTATTTCCGTTTGGGAAACTGCCACTTGTTTGGCCTCATTGAGGTTTCTTTCTTAGGGTCTTTAACCAAACAACCAGACATCAGTCCTACCAATTAATTAATGCTTTCTATCGAAAAGAGCTGTTCCCATAGTTCGCTGCTCCTCTTTCTTTCCTAGCACTTTCTTACTGCCTATGAACTGAAAAGGGGGAAGCATCTTATAGAAGATAGATAAGCTTATCAGCTATATAGAGCTTGGACAGTCAATCCAGTACAGATTTGAACCAGATCCAGATAGTCGGCCCCTCTGTCTATTAGCGAAAGCGGAATCCAATACCTAATACCTCTGAATAGCTAAGTCATCGTTTTTTAATCTCATTATGACTTGGTCATTCGGAAGAGATTCTTTCTCAATCAGAATAGTGGAATAAGGCACTACAAGAAAGAGAGACAAACTCCTTTTCAAATCGCCCCGCGAAGACGGACGTTCAGAAAGGTTCTCAAGATTCTCAATCGCTCTTTTTAGTGGGGAGGAATAGTGTGGGAAGGGAGCAAGACCAAGCCGAGCCAGTAGGAGAGTAAAGTAAGCCCTTTCCACGTGTCAAGTTTCATAAACCCTAGTTAGCTCCTGCTACCTATGCTGCTTTCCCTGCTGATAGGTGATCAACGGAAACTAGTCTTTTGCTGTTGTCTCTGCCACAGCAGCCTCTGCTGGTTTGTTTGGATGCTCCAACGCGCCACAACTGTACACCACCAAAGGAAAAGAGTCAATTCGTGCATACTTTCCAAAGATCTAAAGGTTTCACCCCAGGAACCTACAAAGGATAAACCGGGACGGAAGCAGGCCCTCTATTCCCACCTCGGGATGCTGGGAAATAAGCCCTTCTTCTCTAGGTAAATTGAGGGTATCCCCCTCAAGAGTCAAACTCAATTCTAAAAGCTACATAGGGGCAAACGGTGACTCCAGAGGTAGCGACAGATCCCGGCATCAAAAGCGGGGGAAAGCGGGTAACTGTAACCATAGGCTTAGTTCTTTTTAGTAGCCCCACCGGGACTAGGTAGGCCTCACAAGAGGGAGCAGTCCAAAGCATCGTTCGATGCCCAACGACACCAATATAAAGATCACTTGACAGAATAAGAGCGGGAGACGGACTTACACTTTTTCTAAGGGCGACAGGAACTCAAACGAAAAGTAAATGGGAAGTAATAACCGTAAGAGCTATCCTAGCTCTATAACCAGCTATTGGCCTGGAAGCACTAGTCAGTTAGCTACTTACCTCAGGTTTCTCTACCTATTAGTTAGGTGCGGCCTTCTTCTCCTTAGCAGCTAGGAAGGAAAGAGCGAACTGCGAATATATCGCTTGCCCTTGACGCTGCAGTTCCCGCTGCATAGCTTCCTAATAGGAATGCCAAATAAAAAGAACTACCTAGCTACTAGCCACTAGCTACAAGAAAGGGAAAAGCCTGACTCTCGTCAGCTACAGAGAGACAGAATGCATTGTTTAGGCTATTGGGAAGGTGTGATCGCCAGTTTGAATGTCGAAATCTACGATTTGGAGCACAATATGGAAGTTTCTCGTCGAAGAGACAGAGAGAGTAACGAGAGGAGGGAATTGCATCGTCTTGCTATGGAAGAAGTAAACGCATTTTTGAGAAGGCATCGCCAAAGGAGGCGATTCATCTGAGTTCCTGAGAACTAGAAGTAAGAGTCTGAGGTCGAGGTCCCCCACATTTCAGCAACATTTCCCAAGCCTGACTATGTCTATCAGCCGCAACCATTCGTCTTTGATGAAGACGAGGAAGAACAGTACTCGGAGAAGGTAGAAGAACTACTAGTTCTGGCAAAGAAGTTGCGAGAACTGAAGGAAGTTAATCTTATGTGTTGTCCCTTTATCAATGATCGCAAAAAGAAGGGGAAAGCTATCCTGTGAACCTTTTGCTTGCTCTCACCCAAGACAAAACTACACTGATACTTATATGTCACATACAACGCATTATTCCAGCATATCCAATAGTGACTTCATCTGAAACAATCATTAATCCCTAACATTACAACTATTACATGACTAATTTACCTCTTCGACGAGATCATCCAAAGCAGATACACCCAGACATCCAACATCCGTGTACACCAGATATTTTTTTTTCTCTTTCCAGCATCTACCTATATCTAAAACAAACCTGCAAATAACATAGAAACGCATACAGTTAGTCTCGGAACGAATACTTTATTTTCAAAATGCAGTCTGCAGCAAACAAAAAAAAATCAACAAATGATGCTTATCAAAGCAACTGATTTATCTCACAAATTATCAAAATCGTGTCAATCTACCAAGGAAAAAAGTCAGTAACCACCAAAACTCAAAACGGAAGCCACAAACCTCTTACTTTTAAAACTCAGTCTACAACAGCAAAAAGGTAGATTGTGAAAATGATTCTAACAGTCTCACTTGAAAACTCTGAACTTAAGATGTTTTTCAAGCTTTACATCCCCTAATCCAATGTTTGGAATTTGGATCTTCAAATTCATCCAAGGGAAAAGAAATTACCACTGCGTATGTGCTATATATGGGTAAACTACTCAAAAAGGGATTTCTTTTGACAAATGTAAAGCCCTTTTCTTCTATTTTTCCCAGCTGAAACAAAGAAGAGAAGATTTCATCATCTTTTCCTATCTCACATCCCTTCCCCTTTACTTTCCCTCCGAAATCCATGAACTGAAAGGATTTATCAGCTGAAAAGTATCTACTTTCTCATGATGACAAGCACTGAATGATTCAGAAGTTCTCAGGGTATGCTTCTACACCTCATGGTTCAAAAATCAAGATTCTACCCATTAGTCAAGGTCAAAAAAATGACATGATGGTATCTTTTGGACGACTTAAAAGTTTATTGGAAAAACTGGCAAGCTCTTGTTTTAAATCTAATATTTCATATTTGTCACTCAACTTTTGCAGTGGCCATCAATTTACCTGATAAAAATGGGTAAACATGTGGTAAAAGAAGAAGATGAACAAAAGGATTTTTGCAACCTGAAAACATCAGAAACTTGTAAGTTACCAACTAACCAAATAGAATAGATGCAGAGGAACAATCATGTATAAGCCACAAGCCGTATCAGTTGTGCTTAATGAATTCAACAACATAGTAAACGCACTACAAGCTTTCAGCTGAATGAAAAATCTCTATTTGAAGTTGAAACTTGTTGCAGTTAGTTCAAAAACATGGGACAAACAACAAACATTCTTCATTAGGACAACCAAAATCCTAAAGAGTCTAGTATGTATCCTCTTTCCTATTTAACATATTGCAGTTTTCGAAAACATGCCCCAAACTATGAACAGTCTTCGTTAGCATGAAATGTCTTTCTTATTACACCTATCCTCTTTCCAACTATTACTAATTCCATACACGTAAAATTTCTTCAAATATAATTACATAAGGGGTTCAAAGCAGCCACTTTAAATAACATGACTACAAACATTCAACACAAAGTCACACAAAACCCAATAACACAGAAACCACACACACATAGGCATACACCAAAAAACACACAGATCGCCACCAAAACAGCGAATCATAAAACAAAGAAACGAAACACTTAAAGCTGTGGAAATCAAACCTTGATCACAATAGTAGACTCCATATCCAGCGTTTCAAATAAACCGCCAAAGAGTTTTGTGTACTCCAACCGAACAATTAACCAACCTAAAATCAACCAACGAGAAATAGTTCAATAATTAGGGATCAGAGATATGCGTGCTCAGGGCACAAAATCCAAAGCACCCAAAACGCAGAGAAGCCTGATCCCATTAAAACACAAAGATGTTCTTCTTTGTGAAAATTTCCCTAATCTGAATTAACTCAAAACACCACATGCAACACGCAAATCTTTTAAATTACAAAAAAAAAAAAAAAAACAATCCACGCGTACTTTGGTAGTGAGATCAGGAGGCAAGGCCCAAACGACAGCATTGTGCATTGTGGCACACTTTCTGGCAGATCTCTTACCGGCTTCGAGGAGCAGATATCCCAACCTCATCACTCACTCGATCATATCATTCTGGTCTGAATCACAAGGCCTGGACTCGAGTAGGCGGTTGAAAGAGAGGTCTAGAGAGAGCGTCAACGTCGAATAGGCTAGACCTAGGAATGGTTCCAGAAGCCGGTCCTTTGGATCCCGTTTGGAAATCAAAACCCTAGGCCTTGCAGTTACGATGAACGGATCGGACGGTGGCGAGGATGAGGGTATCCATATCTGGTGGAGAGGGAGAGAGAGAGAGTGGGTGTATTTTGAGATAGTTCAGTAGAGAGAGGGTGGGTGTGCTTTGCGTGGTGGGGAGATGACGTACAACACTTGTGAGTGAGGCGCTTGTATGTTGGTCGCCAAGCGCGAAGATCACGCTACGTGGGTAAGAGTCAAATTACAATTCTGGACAGCAGCAACAATACACAAGCCCAGCTATCCAGGGGTAAAATCGTCCAAATCAGCCAAAATTGGCTAGCGATTCCAATTCCCAAACTGGTTTTTCTTATAGAGGGTTAGGAAGTCGGCAATGTAGTGTACTGGTTCACAAGAACTTTAGATAGATGTATGTCGGCGTAAGGACTCCATGACAAACTGCTATGTGTTTCAATTGATGACACCTAAGCATGGACGGGTAGTTGCATTTCAATAAATCAATCCTGAGGACAAATTCAAAAGTAGACTAGTTGCTATCCCTAAGGTCAGCTGTGCATGAGCTGTCCATTTCTTATTGGACTCTGAGTCCATATGTAATTGTTAGAACCTCTACTAGTCTGTCTTTACATTTTGGAAGTTCATATTGAGCGCTGGTTCTCCTTGTACCCCGGATTTAGGACAACTATGTAGATTAATTAGAATTAAAGTAAGCAATTGGCCTGCTACTGAATTCCAAGTGATTCAATAAAACCTAATCTGGTAACTATTGGTTTCACGTAGAATTGATTGTACAACATTCTGAAACATGACACTTTGCTTGGGTAACCATAATGTGATGGAAAACATTTAGATGACAATGTACATAATTTTATATGAGATGATGGTCTAGACTATCGTAACATTACAGTATCCTAAGCGGGGCCGGCCCAAGGTATTTGGATGTCCTCGGCCAAGTGGTGAAATAGTGCCCTGCACAAATTTTCTAATTTAAAAACAATAAACAGAAATACTTTTCTATATATAATTTTCATTCATACTATTCAACATGGTAAATATTTCGGCATTAATGGCTTGTGCGGTTGCAATAATATTCAATGGACTCAAGTTTGAATCACAACAGCCCCAATTTGTGTGATAGGAGAAATTTTTTTTGGCAAAAAGACACTACAAAAAAGTACCCTACAAGGATTTGAACCTAGTCATCTTATGTGAAAGAGCAAACACTTTACCATTGAACCACCAAAGGAGTTTGTATTATAGTTGCACACAGAAAATATATATACTTATCTAGGAAGGGGTGCCCCATTTTTGGCCCAAAATGTGAGGCCCAAGGCGGCGGCCTCTTGGGCCGGCCCTGATCCTAAGTTATCATTTTCACATTTACTTTCTAGAACAGTGTAAGTAGTTTTATGTGGATCATTAATCTGAACACATATCAAGTTTGAAGAACTGTTACTTGTGTATAACTTCTTATGTCTGATGTCTGTTGTCTGTGTGTGTGGATGTGGGTGGGGAGACTCTCAAAACATGCATGATCTGAATTTCTTTGATTTTGTGATCTGTCCTTCGTGCATATGTTATGTGGTTTGTACAGCAGCAACTGTTGTTTTTAGAAGAAAAAATAAGTAAAAGAAAAACAGTTCTCTTCTGGCAAGTGTCAACGATATAAAGGAACTGATACCTTGTTCTGAGATGTAAAAGAGACCATTTATGTGGAAGTGCAAAAGCTGTGTGTCAAAATTTGAAATGTTTTTCCTGAATATGTCACAAATTGAAAACATGATTTCCAATAGGGATGTGTCTGTCTAATTTTCCTAAATATGCAGAATAATGCTACGAAAAGTGACAGTTGAATTTAGACAGAGTCAGATATTTTGGAGGAAAAATTGGCTGCACTTCGAAAGTAGAGTGATCAGGAAGGGACCACTAGCCAAAGCCTAACAAGTCCAAAGAAACCTTAAACAGATGATTCTGTTAGAGGGAACAGGGAACAACACTCGATGATGACTAGGAAGAACAAACGTCTATTATACTCCCCCTTAAACCTTCAAGAATAGATACATTGGGTGTTCCCCCTATTGTTTAAGCCATTGGATAATCTTCTAACAAATATAACAATGAGTCTATCACTCCCAATTTGATTAAATCTTGTTGCATATAAAATTTAGTATGCAACTCTTGCTAAGGAGTTAACCGAGGTATAAGTAATAGATTTGAAAACATCAACATGACGTGGAAAGATTCTGTAACAAAGCTTGGAGCCTTACCTTCCACCTATTGCCAAGTACTAAAGTTGCACAAACCCCCTTCTGCCTGTTGATGGACATCAATATGTCACACAGCAAGATAAAACTGACATTCATGATAAAATAGGAGGAATGTATTGGATGAAAAGCTTCTGACTGGTCCCACCTTACAACTTTTGACCACATAACTAGATTGTAGAAAACCGCCCCAAGCAACCATACCTGTTGGAAGAACAGATTATAAGACGAGTAGTCAAACTTGCGTCAGAAAGTAAGATAGCTGACTTCAACACGGTAATAATAGCTTGAGTGTTCATGGGTAGTCTGAGGAACAATTAAATATATATGAATAGTGTTGGTACGAAACGAAAATTTACGAATTTTACATAGTCTTTACCTTAATATTCACTTCTCAGGGATGATAACTTTCTCTTTACCATAATATCCACTTCGCAGGGATGATAACGTTCTCTTTACCACAATATCCACTTCTCAGGGATGATAACTTTCTTAACATGCAGCCAACTATGACACCTCATCGGCTTTATTATTGCTACAAACACTTAGACAGAGGGATTACGTAGCTACACTAAGTGTACTGAGGGAAGCGACTGGGAATTATCTCCTTTCTCGACCTCGGCTTCCTATCCTCAGGATTTACAAAATTCTAAACTTGCAGCAAAACAACCGTTGACTTTGTTTCCTCATGGCCATAGTGTATGCCATAACCTGAAAACAACTATGATTCAAAACAGGCATTAGGATATTGACGTGCATTCTGTGTTTGCCTCCAATTACTGCTAAATACACTTTTACCACTGCCCTAAGCATGGCCACATTTCTCAGTTCAAAGTGATCGAAAAGCACTGATTTAAAAGAAGCACTGATTAGACATTTGAACTTCTTGCAAGTGTCCAAGGGGATACTAATAAATAGTCAGTAGGACTAGGGAACATGAAATTTGGGTTAAGTTACATGTTCACTTGAATATATCAAAATTTCTCCTTACATATACTGTTGTAATTGTCAGTTTAAACAACCTTAACCATGGGTATAAGCAACTGCAGCTTTATATAAACCAGAAGTATGACTAAGTCAAAGTAAAGGGAAAAATTGTGTGAAACGATTGAAAACTACTGCACAACAATCTTCAAAATGTATTATTCCTAGAATGAATGCATGGAATTAGTTCAGAGAGATTGTATATGAAATGTTCAGATACTGCATCTGACACAATTTACTGCTTCTTTTGACCAGCATGAAGTCAATAATTGAACGGTACAACAAATCAAAAGAGGAACATCATCAATTGGCAAATCCAACTTCCGAGGTCAAGGTAACCTCTAAGAATTAGCTATTTCTGCTAGAAAGTATGTGTACGATTTAAACGTCTATATGAGTTGTAAAATCCATTCTTCTTTGCTCGAGTATAAGATATGCTTCGAAAAGGTGAAGAAATGCCTTTTCTGCACAAGTAACGCACGAGTGCCTGGAATAACAGGCACCTACTTATTTTTTGCAGTTAGTGGTTGTTGAACCTTCTCTATTTTTCTTTTTATTTTCTTTCCTCTTCTTTTCTTTTTTATCTTTCCAGAGGTGAACAAAGAGGAGTAGGAGGGAAAGACACTGACTCTTTTAACGAGATCTTTGCTGTGTTTGGAAACTAACTAAAGATGATATCTTATAAGATGAATTAGGTTCAAGAAACAAGTATGTAGATGTCAAGAACTCCAAACAAAACAAAAAAATCAGACATCCAAATGCGGCAATCACAAGAAAATTGTAAAAACACATGACATGCTTACAGATAGAATTGTCAAGGAAAAGTACATATCACTGATCAAAGTTTGCCTCTCTAAGCCATTTTCCACATAATGTGTTAGGCCAACCTTGAAAATGATATGCTAAAAATATTCTCTCCCTTATTTCAACACAATCAGTATGAGAATATGGGGGAAGTGGAAGCAGAAATTTGACTCGAACCCAAGCATTGTGCCTTGAAGCCAAGGCCAGGCTAACCCTTTGGTCTTGAAAACCAATCAATATTAAGAAAGCACGAATACATGCATGGGCCACATACACAACACCTGCAAAGCTGACATAGCAACACAAATACAGCATGGACATTTGTAGGATGAAAATTCAATATACATGAAAGCAAAAAAATAAAAAATCACTTATTGTCTTTAGACCCAATGATCAAATTTCACTTATCCAGGTTACACGAACGTAGCATTGAGACCACATTTTAAAATACAGGTCATTTTTTTTAGATGTGAAGTGTTCTTACACGCACCATTGGAGTTGCATTTTTCAAGTGCAAAGGTGCACGTGTCCATGAGGCATGAGAGAGCGATGGTCATGGTTGAAGTTTCAAAAAGAGGTTTTCAAGGTAGAATGATGACATGTAGGCCAGAATAAATGTGTCAATATGCAACCCATGTTTGCTCTAAGATGTGCCATGGTGAGATGAAACTTGTAGCTACCAACAATGCTGTGGGTGAGATGAAACTTTCTGTCAGGAGCTCTACTTCCCTTGTTTGCTTGCAAATAAAAAATGAAAAACTAGAATTCTTCTAATTGTCAAAACTATTCACCAGGCACTATAAAAACTTGCTCATCTCTACAAACATCCAAATGTCACTGCAATGGTTCTTCACTTTTTTGTGTCAAGATTGACTGCTCCACACACTCACAATTACTTCAGTAGTAGTTTGAGTCCTCAACCCTGTGGTGGCAATTTCAAATAAAAAGGCCGGACCCACGACATAAGGCTCCTACTTAACAGTAGGTTTTGGGAGAGGCAACAGATAGGAAGCTTTCCGTTGCTTTTTTCTTATTTGGAGACTACTTCCCATGACTTGAACTTGCTCCAGCAGATAAAAGTTCCCATCATACAGGGTAAAACTTCTACTGGGAAACAAACAAGCAATAGAACCTCTTTTTGAACAGCCTAGAATCCTGTGTAATTCACAAACTGACAAGAAATTAATACATGACTTACCATATTCCGGAATTAAGACTGACTTATGATAAGCCCTCAACATACGTTTTACGACCCTAAGGAGCTCTTATCAGGAAGACTGACAATAATCTCATGCAATATATGACAACAGAATACAATAGATTTCTAACTAGAAATAAGACATCAAGGTCCTATTAGCAGGACCATCTCACCTATTATAGAAGCTTTCATTCAGATATCATCCAAGTGAAAGTTCTTTATTCCACAGTACTACAGATATATTTAAGTATTTAACTACAACCCCATCAACAATGTGTGCAATTTTTTCCTAGAAGTCACTTACAGACTGATCCTTGAGCCCATTATGAAAGATTTCAAACAAAGATGAGTCCTTTCTTCAGATATGATAGAACATCACATCCACCAACTGAATACGATGCCGTGAGATTTTAACATCATACAAGCTGCTCTAACACATCACTGGGTTAAAAGATCATCATATAAGCTGGTCTGCAATGCTGTAGACTACCTCTTATAGGACAATATGTGTGGCTATTATAGCTGTTCATAACTTCATAAAACAATTCTGAATGACATACTCTGCCATTCAAAGAGAGAACAAAACATACTATCATTAAAGCAGTTCAAACCTATTACAAGTATCTTGGAGCACTATCACATGATATTAGTAGTAAACGACTCAGATTTCTGTAAAAGCTTAGACCTTATTTACCCATCCACCCACATGCATGCTCACACGGATAGACACATAATCTGAGGCTCATCAAACGATTCAGATTTGCATAAAAGCATGCAACTCATTCCTAAACCATCCACATGCATGCTCACTTCTATTAATTCACAATTTCACATTAATTACACACTTCGTGGAATGCACTGTCCTTTAGATGCATCTACTTGTATTAAAGACAACGTGTACCTGTTTCAACCTAGAGAACAGCTCATCAAATCAATCTAGAGTCCTAGACATGTTGATTGAGCATCTGAGGTTAACATTGAATCCACCTTTTGCACTTGATAGTTCTGGCAAAGGGAGGCAGCAACGCTAAGGCAACAACTGCAGAACCTGCAAGAGAATCACCGGTAAAGCTTTATGCTCTGATCTTTTTCTGTAACTGGAGATATAATTGTCCCTTTTCTTTTCGATACATGCAAGGCCACAATGTAAACAACCACATCCCACCACGCACTTGAAACAGTTTTTGCAAAATTAATTCCTTTAAAAAGTAAGGTATATCAAGCAATCATGGGAAAGGGCACTCAAGTCAACATCTCAAACAACGAATTCCTATCGAGAAAAAATGTGTCAAAACTTCTATATTAATTACATGAGCTCAAAAAATGTGTCAAAATGTGTTATTTGCTGTTAATGTTTTCATGTGAATGACAAGCACGCTGAAGGGCCTACGTTTCCTTGTTCATCATGCAGCAGTAACCTTAGACCTAATTCTTATCCTCTGTGTATTTTTCTTGATCAACAGAGTCATAGTCAAACATCTGAAAGGTAACTTTAGACTCCTCCTGTATATATTTTTCTTGATCAACAAAGTCATTGTAACACATCCGAAACAGCAACATTGCACCCAAGTTATGATTAACCAGCCATACTGAAAACCAAAGCCTATCAAACCCTGAAGCCCAACTCCTCAGCATAAATTCCCAATTACGAGCAGAACCTTATAGCATTTTGCCTAGCTTGAGATATCTGAGTTAAATAGTTTGCTACTTTAGTTAAAAAATGGGGCCAAGAATGGTCGGGTCTCCAACTTCCATGTTCATAGTGGGATCCCAATCCCGACATCCTGACCCGTTCCCTCTCATGTAATACTGAAGTTCTTACAAACAACCAAAAAACTGCAAAAGAAAAACCCTATTGATTAAAAGGAAGTCGTTAAGAGGGAAAAAATATCATTGAGATACAGTCAATGTAAAAAGCTTCTAATTGCCTTTTATGACATGACATCAATTAAACAGAAACTAGACCAAAAGTGAGCATGAAGAAAATTTTCCTAATCAATTCAGTAAAGTAAGCCATGTGGACAATCTTTTGGCTTCAACGTAGACCAACAATAATTATGTGAGTCAAAAAGTGGTGAAACATGACAATTACTAAAAAATAGTCATGACTGTAATTTACATGCCATACAAATGCATTGAGACTAAGTACCACATCACATTTCCAGTCAAACCCACCTATGCGAGGAACATAAAATGGGAAATTGACCAATATGAGCTACTCACAAATCAGCTCGCCTTAAAATGTAGAAATTATCCTTAAGTAGACCAGATTTTGACCTAAAGATAGAGACAAACTTCTTACAGGCATTGAAGATTTAACATACTAAAACTTGAAATAATAAGCAGCCACTTTTATCTCACAGATGCGCCTCTGTTGTGGATAATAAACAATGGTAGGTATGCAAATTTACTATATTTGCTCTTGACTATTACAGGCAACTGATGGGAGAAGAGCTATCCGGTTTAAATGTCAAAGAATTACAGAATTTAGAAAACCAACTGGAAATGAGTCTTAAAGGTGTTCGTTCAAGAAAGGTCTGAAACTTCCATACCCTATGCAAATAGTTATCTGATGATCTGTTACATACATCCACAGCTGGATTACCCTAACACTTCTAATTTTGTAGGACCAAATACTGATTGATGAAATTCAAGAACTTAACCGAAAGGTCTATTCTAATAACTTGGCCACTAAAAGTGCTTTATTCTCATACAATTTCACCTTAACTAGCTTAATTTGATGGAATTTGTTGCAGGGAAACCTCATTCACCATGAAAATGTGGAGCTGTATAAGAAGGTAAACCTACTTCGTCACGAAAAAAAGGAGTTATGTAGGAAGGTATTCAGATAGACAACTAATAGAAGCTTAAGTGTAATATAGAGTACTCACTTTCCATCCTCGAAATTATCTTACGAAGCAAAAAGCGTTGAATTTTTACCCTTAGAGCAAGCATTTTGTACATTCCCCCAGGTCTATGGAACAAGGGAGATAAATGGAGAAAATAGAAATTCTCTTCTCACAAGCAGTTTAAGCTTTGGAGAGGACTCGCATGTACCAGTCCATCTTCAGCTTCGCCAGCCACAGCAACAAAACTATGAAACGCCAGCAAGAGCTACAAAACTGGGGTAAAATCAAAACTATGCAATTCAGTATCTCCGCAAATTATTCTAAATGAATTATTATCTTGATCCCAATTTCTCTTTGCGACAATGTGGCAGACTACAACTGCATTAGAGAAGATGGATCGACCATTGGATGCACATAGTTGATCACTTATCAGCAAAAGGCTGCAATGGCTACAACTTATTCAGTATGCAGAAAAACTTGATTCAATGTTATCAATGAAATCAGCACTAGAATGTGTAAGGAAAGAAAACAGCTATGCAAGTAAAGTTGAGATGACAAACAATAAGGAAAGGCCAAAAGCACTGCATGTGATTCATGATTTTCAGCTTCTTAATATATTTATCACCTGAGATGGACAATTAATTATAACTATTTTGTTCACTGTTTTGTGAAAATTGTGGTAAGAAGTACATATTGATTTGGGTGAACATAATACCGCCGCCAATCGATTCCCTTGGTGATAAAAATAGTTGATGCCAACTCAGTAGTGCTACTGAAACCACTGGTATTGATTGTGCATGTTGCGTTGCCGAGAGAGAAATATGTGTTGGGTCAGTCCGGCTCGGCACGCTTGCTAATATATTTAAGAAACTTCACGTCATTAAAAATCAGGGGGGGAAAAACTAATATATGCTCCCAAGTCCCAACGATA
Organism: Rhododendron kiyosumense; assembly: GCA_019656275.1. Classification (NCBI taxonomy): domain Eukaryota; kingdom Viridiplantae; phylum Streptophyta; class Magnoliopsida; order Ericales; family Ericaceae; genus Rhododendron; species Rhododendron kiyosumense. Next base: position 1,544,696 of record BPLS01000197.1, on the reverse strand, counting down.
CAATCAACATAAATCAAGAGCATTTCATGTAGTCTAAATCTGTGCAACCCACCCTCCTTTCAACCAAAAAGAGCCATGTCAACAATAAATGCATTTTTCATTCAATTAATCATTAAAAGGGAAAAATTCATGTGTACCTTCTTATTTATCATTAACTTCATAGTCATCAGACAAAAGCAGTTCTGTCGTCACATGTTCTACATTGCAATAATAGGTACCTGCACACATATAAGCAGGAGGACACAAATACTAATTACTATAGTAAAATAAATATAAAGAACGAAAGAGTTATAGATAAAGGATGCAGGTACAAGACAAGCTGATTTTCAGTATGTGCCAATGGATACAATTTGATAGATATGGTTGTAAGTGTGATCTTACCCTACCAATCTTATGATAAGAAAAGGAGTACTGAAGTGTAACTGACACTGTAAATAAACAGATAATCTGTCAAACTTGCAGCAAGCTGCCATAAAGTTCAATGTAAATCGACAGATAATCTGTCAAACTTGCAGCAAGCTGCCATAAAGTTCAATAAGAATGGACCAGCTAAAAATGAATAGAGCCATGCCATAAGATGTCATTCTCCAAACAAGGCGTGACCAAGAAGACTCCTTTATGCTGCTGATGGAGAGCGATGAAACAAGTCCCATGTAGAGATGAGAAGAAGGGGAGCACATTTTACAGATCCCTTCCATGGCTCAAAATAGTTGGCACCCTCCAACCATTCTGGACCTATGAGACAAGCAATGGAGTCTACCAGAAGAAACAAACACATTCCTACACCAGTTCTGCAACAAGTAATGCATAGGTACGATTGTACAGTGCACTTACAACACACTACTCTCTGATTGAGAGGCAAACTCCCAACCATCATAGACATGCATATATGTATATAATTGTCAGTACAGATGATAGAGAACAGAAATCAGAATATGACCCAAATATTTTAAATACACATTACTTGGAAAAAAAAAATCATATGGTGGGCCAAGGGCAACAAATCTGATAACAAATGGCCGAACAAGATATGTTCTGATAAGATAGGCCTCAAGTTTGAAATTGAGCTGCTGCACAAAGCAAAAGGACAAGTTCTCTTAAGTTGAGAGGGAAATGGATGGAGGGGTTTTAATTGAGAAGCAAAAGTTCACATCCTCTTTATAATTGAGAGGACATGGATGTCTTACTAAGAGTAATTAATGAAGAACCTTTTCATAGAGGAGAGCTATATAAAAACTCTTACCAGGTAGTTGGGAAGCAAATGCTGTTTGAAAATTAGCAAGAAAACTATTATCTTTACATAATGAAGATAAGAGACATTTTGATAAACTTAACAAATTCGGGTAATTTATAGGAACAACAGCCTGGACTAGAGATCAAACTTGATTTTAGAAGGGACAAGATAACAGAATAAAAGTTACAGGCTCATAATGTAACATCGGTTGAAAACCTAGGTGACTATACAATCTTCGGGTAATTTATAGGAACAACAGCCCGGACTAGAGATCAAACTTGATTTTAGAAGGGACAAGATAACAAAATAAAAGTAACAGGCTCGTAATGTAACATCGGTTGAAAACCTAGGTGACTTTACAATCTTCAGAACTAGATGAAATATCTTAACCTGAAAGTGCCCCAAGTAGAAAGTGACATGCAACACTAGACGTGGAAAATAATATCGCCAAACAATGAACTACAATCAACAAGAGTATTTTAACTAATATCCACCATATTGTTTCCGCTACAGATGCAAAATCGATTAAACAAAAGATTCTTAAAGGATTTTCTTCGCATACATAGGGTCCCAAACATTTGTGCCGAGGGTTGCAAGTGGTTGTCACATAGGTGGAGGGCTGCAGCAGCACCAAAGAATTACAGGAACTATTATCCAGAAAGACAGATAGCCGAAATGTGGAGTTATTGAGGAAGGCTTCTTCAACTTGCTTGGTTAGAGGTTAGCAAATGATAAGCTAGCCGAAATGCATTACTAACTGTATGAATTACTTCAATGTGGCTAATCAAAACAAAAAGAAATTTACTTCAATGTGGAAAGTTTATTTCCCATCCCATAACCACAAAATCCTAGTCGATTAGATAGGGATTCATTCACAAGATACGGAATAGGAAAGAGGCAAAACAAGTCAAAACTACCACAAAAATTCAGTGGACCCCTAACATCCCTAACATGACTACTCTAGAAACAACATACCGCTTTTTAACCAAGCAATATAGATTCCAGAGCATTTTCAAAGCTATCATCTCCAAAAGCACTATAACAAAGACTCAAGCAATAAGACTAAGAAAAAGGGGAGCCAGACATTTATGTGACGCTTGTCCAAATCATATAGGGCCGCAAAAGAAAATGACAAGAATATGACTTAGCTAGAAGGGAAGGATTGAAGGTGGTCAATCTATGTAATACTGCATTTTTGAAGTTTTGTGAAACTATTTTTGCTTGACTTTTGTCAATTTCTTCCCTCAAATTACATTAGGGATAAGAGAAACTAAAGGTTTAACTTTAGCAAATGCGTTGACCGAGATGCTCAAGTAAGAGAGAATTCAATAGATAGACAAAAGCTTCTACACATAATGAAACAAAAGAGACAAACTTCAAGGGCTTCAACCAACTTGGAAGGTTGCTTAAATTGTGTTAAGTTTCACTCATTATTCGTTTATAAGCTTTGTTGGTACCTGGATCTTCTTATTTCCTATGGGTTTTCAGGACGGTTATTGCATTTTACTAAGTTTTTTTTTCTAATACCTACTTAACTAAGACGAAACCGAGTTAACTTGCAACATAGGTATCGGATCGCGTCACTACTAGAGAGACTGTTATTTTCGTTATTTTCATGTTTTGTTTCTTTATGATAAGTAACCAAGGTGTTAGGATCGACACACACGCACACGATTTACGAGTAGAAACAGTAA